>WYDF02320489.1:0-14458 GCA_009867245.2 Adranes taylori
TTTTCTCCCACTAGTTATATAATCCACCACACTTTGCAGTCTTGAAATCTCCTGTCGATTTGCTTTAATTTGTCCCTTCACCTTCTTCCTCTTATTAAGCAATTTCTGCAAATTTGGGCCACTTTGACGCTTCCCTTCCGGAATTATTCTAAAGTGGCATCGTATACATTTTAATTTATGCTTAATAAGTCGGAATTAGGATGGATTCTCTCTTCTAACCCTCGGTTAACCCTGGTAATATCTTTTGATTTTAGCAACAATTTAGAAAAATGATGATGTTGTCTTGCCTTTAATTCCTCAATGGACCCGTGCGCATCATCATATGCAGTGCCCGGTTCTGCGCAGATCTTATTCGGGTGATTTACATCTTCATCATTATCGTCCCACAACAGCTTGTAGTGTTGCATTTTAAGATAGGCTGCGTTTTGCATTTTACGATAGGCCGCAGATGTTGTTTGGACATATTTGAGTGTTCAGGATGCATATCCAGGCAGATGGTATGCATCTTGTTCATGTAGCCCCGCTTAGCGGGTCTGCTGAATTCATAGGCGCACATTAAATCCTGGCGCAACCTCTCTCCCTCTGTCCACGCGAGGCTCTCGGTACCAGCGTTGGACTCAGTTCCTCCCTCGTTATAGAGCCAGTATCTCGAGCTACAGGCAAATGAGGAACTGAGGCAACTGAGGAACTACAGGCAACTGAGGAAAAACGTGTTTCACAACGTTTTTCACCACGTTGTGAAACACTGTATTAAAATACAGTGTTTCACCAAGTGCGAATCAATTATATAATTTTTCTAACGCGGGTTACTAATAATTGCTGGTTCAGCTTTTGTAAGAAAAGAAATCCATTTAATGTGTTTATCAATTGTATAATAATTATTACTTATCTATTGTGGACCAGTGAAATTTTTTTGCGCACTAACCCTCTTTATAGAACAACGGTAGATGTATAAGGTACTTGAATCAAATAACGTTATAGCCTTAACATGATAAGTTGGTATGTGAATTTTTAATGATTATGGTTCATTCAGCAATCAAATGATCACATATCAGTTATCTGCATACAAATATTTTTACAGACGGTTAATGATGAAACAAATTTATTTTTTACGTAGCGATCAAAATTACAAGCAAGAATATTTTAAATTTGGAAAAGATTAATACAATAACAATTTTGTTTCTTATCAGCAGCAACAAATTAATTAATACAGGAGAAAGTTGGCTAAAATCGTTGTATGCTGTAATATCTTAACGAATCAAGGTAAAGCTTAGTAAATTTTGAGTTTTGCAATATTTACTTACATTCCTCATCTATAGCCTAAATACTATTAAACAGTGCTTCTTTTAAATAGTTGTCTATGTCAATGAAATAAAAAATGTTCAAGAAACACTTTTTGAATTATTATATTTTATGTATTATAATATCTTATGTTAATAATGATTTTTGAGATGTAGGGCATATTGTGTGCATAATTGTTTAAGAAACCCAACAAATACCCAAACTAATTTCATATATGTATATATTGTAAATTCATAAATAAATTGATACTTTAAATTAGAACGTATTTCTGGTAGTTTCATTTAATAGCATTTGCCAAATACGGCGACTTAAATTTTTGTTATCATCGATCCAAGCACGAAATTATAGCACATAAGCTCATTCTTGTTCAAATGTACTAAAAAGGTCAGAAAAAGCCTTCGCGGATCTGATCTGATTGAATGGATTATTAGGATCTCCACCGTCTTTTACAACAACCAAATCTGCAGGCTTGATTGTCATAAATGGGTAAGGCATCCAAAGCTACTTGTTTCGCAAACAGTAGTTCTATTTAACAATTTTGAACAAATTTTTGAAAAAGCTTGCCAAACAAATGCTGTCCGGTATTATAGAAAAGAAGCTCCAAGACCTGGAGGCAAAACCAAGATGATGAGTCTGAAAGTAAACTCCTCCAAGACAAACATTGTGAAGATAAACACAAAAGATGTAAGAACACTGAGAGTGAATGATGAGGACATAGAAAATGTAGAAGCGTTCAAGTACTTTGGGAGTTTACGTGCTAGAGTTCACGTACTAATCCGAAAGGCAAATTGGGCCATCGTTCAGCTGTATCCACTCTGGAGGACAAGAAAGATTTTCACAACGACCAAACTCCAAATATTCAGAACCAAGAGAGCATTGTGAGACTTAAAACGTCCCTTCCAAAATAATTAGTAGCTTGCAGGTCTTCCTGAATTGATGCCTTAGAAAAATTCTCCGGATCTATTGGCCAATGTGATATCTAACGAAGATCATTAAAACAAATAGGAGAGGAACCGATCTCCATTCAAATCAAGAGAAGAAAATGTAGGCGGATTGGTCATATCTTCCGAAAAACCTAGATGCTGTGGAGGGAAAAGTTTCTTCTGGAATCCGCACGGAAAAAGGAAACGTGAAAAACCAATGACATCATGGAGAAGGATGAAGAAGCAAAGAAGGAAGAAAAGCGTTTTGCAGAGCTGAATGTCCTCCCTCAAAATAGAGTGAACTGGAGATACTTCGTCGAAGTCATATTATCTGGATATGAGCGAAAGGAATTTATTAACTACTTTTAGTAAACTATTTAGACTACGTTTAGTAAAACTGCTTTTAGTAAGAGCCGACAACAAAGAAAATACAAACAGCAATAAGTTGTGTTACAAAAGTTAATCTTACTAAAGCAGATTCGAGGTTATACTTTTTATCTCTATAATGCTTTTGTTATTCGGATTGATTGTAATATAAGTTTCCCTGCATGCGTTCTCAGGGTTTTGTAAGGAAGTCGCAAATTTCTATTGTTATTAAAGTACATCAATTTATCTAGATAGGTAAACACATATACATGTACGGAATAACGGAGTAATAAAGATAAGGTATATTGTTCTTAATATTTATAACTTCATATATATAACTCGATTCGCGGATCTAATTAACTGACATTGTCTATTTATAATTCAACATTTCTAGTTATAATTCATTGGATTTAGGCTTCAATTCTGCTTCTTCAGGACGTCAGTAGAATTAAATGGTGGATGGTTAGTGAGAGATGGTAGTTAGTTTCATCCAGGACGTAGATGATATTATGTAATGACATGAGATACGTTGTGTGACCTATAGCATGAGTTGTTGAAGATATGAAGTGATTTTTGACGAAGATGGAAGTGGTGAGTGTAAGGTTTATTTGTTTAGCCAAAGTAGTAATGGAACAGTCGTCGGTGATGCTCCCCATTTGTTTCTGAAGTTCGATCTCTGACATCCTGGGAGCTTGGCGTTTGGGCTCTCTCTTATTGCGACGTTGACCACATCACGTTTGCTTTAACGAAGTAGATTACAAGGAAGGGTTTATAAAATATTTATGAGTGAACAAGAAGTAATAACAACAACGACAAAAGAATTCAAGATTCAGCAGGAAATAATGCTGTGATATCTATGTATACTTGACCTAATATTTGTAGATTTTTTAATGCCTTAGATTAATTTAATTTAAATTTAAATCAAATGAAATAATCTATTACAAGACCAATAATGCGTTTGGTGAAAGCCAGATTGAGTGGGTTCTTTTATACAAAATTACCTGGTTGAACGCTTCTCTGACGTGTTTTGCTGGAGCTGGTGGCATTTGGTGCAGCGAGCGGTTAGATAGGCGTGGCCTAAAGAAAACTTCTGCTACGAAATTGTAGAAAGTCGAGAACTATGACCAATGGTAAACCTTCATTATTCCGCTGGCAATTTTAAATATTAAAATTGCATTATCTTGATGACGAAAATATACGAATTAGTGGTAGCTCATAAGCGGAGGTGATATAAGCTTTTCTTGAGCAACATCTTGGGATGCATAAGTTACTTCTCCCATCGAGTAAAGATCAAGCGAGGAATTATCAGCGCTATTCCTTTCAAATGTAGAAAAGGCCAATGATAGGTGGGTGAAATAAACGTTAAGTCATAAAAATGTTTCGGTAAAATTCATATCAATAGCCCTTGCAAAAAAATATCAGATCGGGAAATCTAACCTGTCCGTGTAATAAAACACATACATATTTATGAATTAAGCACCCAACAATATGTTTGTCCATATGTTATATAAAAACAGCGACATAAGAAGAAACAAGGCGGCATGTTTTGAGGTGTCTCCCACGAATAGTCGGCACGTTTAACTATATTTCTTCAGAGTTGAGCGGCATCATTTGATTCTTATTTTCTGCTCATGGAGCAGGGAGTTTGATATTTTCGCGCCATATTTATCCTTTACGGATAAAAATTTATTTACCAATTTATATTATTTGGTAACTAATTATTGCTAGTTCGATTAAATAAAATTTTTCCGTGTGATCCACAATTTTTATTAAATATTCTTTACAATTATTATATTATTAATTAAGTAGTAATATTATACTAATATATTATTACTAATTTCATATTAGTTTTAATTAAACAGCAAATTGTGGATCCAACGAAACAAATGTAATTTAATTAAAAATGAATATCCACAAACATTATCCATGCATTCATTACTAAATTGATTTGTTTTTATTAAATTCATTTATGTTAGATTAGTTAGCCTGTAACAGTTGGGGTCTACTTAAAGGCAGTCCGTTGCTTTTATGTTCTGGTCCCGCATACCTGCTTCTCACTATTCCTAATTGCATGCTGCCATTTGCACGTTCCTTCCAATAAGCTACGATCAAATGGCAACCTTCCAGTGTGTTACAATGTACGGTGTTCGTGAAACATTAGTGCGGGACACTTTGAAACAAAAAGATAAACTAGTGAAATTTGCTTCAATAATAGACAATGCTTCAGGAATGAAAACACGAAAAACAATGAAGAATTCTATCTATGATGAACTTGAGTTGGCATTGGCTCAGTGATTAGCTCAGGTGAGAAGTGAGCTAACCTCAGGTGCGAAGTACCTACGTGTCTGGTCCTCTCATTGCGCCTCAACCAAAAACTTTTTTTTTTAATTTCTTAAGTGTAAGGTAATTCTGTTGCGTCAAGCGGTTGCTCAGCAACGTCATGGAATTGGAGAATAGTGGCAGTAATTTTAAAATATAATTTGAATGCTCATCTACTTGTTAGGAATTTAAATTTATTTCTAAGAAAGTAAATCCTGAAAGTTTTTAAAATATTGCTTAGATTATGTAGTGGATTTAATTTCCTAATAAGCAAAACAGTAATACATACGATTACAACAGAAGCAAAAGTCGAAGATAGTTTATTAAAAAAACATGTTATTTCATCTCTTCCATTACGTTTTATGTGAATTAGAGATAAAATTTATTGTTCACTTATTTTATAGCTGTAAATATACGAATATGGCAATACTGACAAACTGATACTCAAGTTGTGGTTTATAATAAACATAATGAATGCCACCGGTGAAGTTTAATATCACGTAACTACGAATTATTTATGCATATAACTGGTATTGTTTTGGTTTTTTTTCTTTTTCTTTCACATACTGCGTATGCATAGGGTACATGTTTAAGGATATTGGATTTATGAAAGCCTTAGATATTAGACTTTTCGTAGGAAAGATAATTTTGAAGGTCCTTGATAACAAAGGAGTGTTGTAAGTAGAAATATTTTATGTTCTCTGCAATGGAATAAAATTAAATCATGGATAATAAATTTTTGTCCTTGAATATTTTGTCATTTGATACCGGATTATCATTCATTCAATTAATTAACGATTCCAATAAGCAATTCTTTAAAAATTCATCAATTGAATGAGTAATCCTCCAATGTAATATAAATTGACTAATCAAATCTATTTCAATTACTCAAACAAATATAATATACCAGTTAATAAATCAATTTAGTAATAACTAATTACCAACTGATAGTAATAGTACATAAGTTAAAATTGTAAAGATTTAATATGCTTAACATCAAATCCCGCTAAAATGATCAAGACCTGCCGATGTGAAAGAAATATAATCGTCATACAAAAGCCATGCCGCATAGAAAAGCTTATAGACATTTACACATACGCAAATTTCTTCACATGTTTATTCAGATAGGATACAGCGCTGCAAGATCTTTTGCCAAAAGCCAGCGACTTCCTTTATCTCATGAATGCATTTTTCACACAGATAGGGAATATATATTTGCATCGGGGTATTTCTTTCGCGGAGGTAATTTATCACTATAATTTTTAACTAGATAAAGGGTGAACAAATATTTCTACCACCTGTTTTTAAATAAGTCGTTAAGCTTTGCACCCTTTAGGTGTTTTTGACGAATTTGATTAGATATTAGGGCTCTCATTCTAGCAGAAGGCGGTTTCAATGCAATGTTTCTAAAATTCTGGTCGAGTAGGCCTGCTACTATTACCATTTACACATTTCACGACTTATGCTTCCAATAACAAAATAGAGCAATTTTGATCCTTATATTCCTTAACGGATAAGGAAAAATTTTTGATCGGTCAAAGTCGGAGATTATCTAAAATATTCAAACAGAAATTTTCTTCAGTCCTATCGCTAAATCACGCAAAATGCTACAGGTTACTCGATCCGTCACTAGCAGCTTCTTCCCAGAAACTTCCGCATAAAAGGAGCCACTCAATCTAGCGTTCTTAGACGCATTTTGGGTTTTGCACTAGCAGCTGTCGAGTGAGCAAATTTACGCGCTTCCGAAAACTTAAGTCGCTACCAAATAACTAGACATATTTCTGAAGAGCAAGCAATAAAATCGCATTAGGGAATAATAAAGAAAATCCGTAGATGCACCATGGTTCATAAGGAACAAATAAATTAGAGATGTACTTCAAGCTGGAAACTTACAAGAGCTAGGAAAAAACTGAAGGTCAAACATGGCAACAAGACTCAAAAACCACCCAAATGTACGTGTGTAACAAACAGAAAATAAAATACAAGCCTAATCATACAGTCAACCAAAGAGAAGTTCAAAGGAAGCTAAAAAAATTATGGGGAGCTCTATCCCCCGCATAGGCAGACCCGCTCGCTATTCATAGACTTAAATCAGCTTGAAAAATAGGAATGATGGAAAGAAAAAAAAATATCTGGAGTCAAATGTGTAATGAGAAGATATAGAGAGAGAATATAAAATTTATAAGTTCTAATATGCAGAGGTTAACATTTAAGATAAAGAGCTGTGGGAATATCCAAGAGAGTTTGATTTTATTGCATTGGTAGGAAAATGGGTTGGAGAAAGAGAGTAGGAAGGGATACAGTAAAAGTTATCAGAAGGCTATAATTGGGAATGGAAAGAATCAAGTAGAGTAGGAGTTGTTAGTGGAGGTACTTAAAGATAAATGAGAGTAGGAACGTAGGGAGACTAGGGACATTACGCCAAATGGCCTGATAGTGCGCCATTGGAATGACGTGAATGGAGGTGTTTTGCACTAAGTGTCGAATTCGCTGAAATTCGAGTCAAACAAATATCCATTACGATCAAAAAATTAGTGCTGTTGCTACATCTTACGAGTACATAGGTAAACAATTGTTTTGTGTCAAATCTTAGGAAGAATTTAATTAGAAATTGACTGACAGATGAGCATTAAACATCACTTCTCAGAATAAATACACCGCAGTTTGAAATTAATATTAGGAATTTTTAAAAATGCAATTGCAGTCACATTCATTACTTAATATTTTTATTGCAATATTTGTATACTGCTTATAGGAATTATACTGGCGCATTAAATTTTTTCGTTTGTTTTTCTGTTCCGCTCGCGGAAAATATCAAACACGCCGCCATATGTGAAGAAAATATACTCAAATGATGCCAACCATATGCAGGAGAAAGTGTCAAAGAACACCACCTGTGTATTCTTATGCCGTCGATGTTATACGGCATGTGGACAAGTATCGGAAGTTTTATTCATAGATGTGTGTATTTATTACACCGACAGCTTATATTTCCGCATCTGATTTGTTGCGAAATGTTGTTGTTCTGAATTTTACAGAAAGATTTTATGACTTACTGTTTCTTTCACCCACCAATTTTCAATATGTCGTTATGCTTCTCACTCTTTTGTGTTTGCGGCAAAAGTTTTATCTATCATTGGCTGTTTCTACATTTGAAAAGTACTTTGATACTTGCAAACCGATCAAAGATGCTTTCTCAATGGGCGTAGTTCAAAGCTTCCTAAACTTTGTTTACAGAAGTTTCTCCTTCTAGTTACCACCATCTAATCTGCGGCTACGGAAAGTACAACTGTCTACCGCCAGAAGTGTGTTCTTGTCAGCTGATTGTATAGAAAAAGACCTACTCTAACCAGCATTTATCAGACACATTTTGGGTCTTTTAGTAGTGATTTAGCAAATTTGCACAACTTGGCTCACATAAGTCTCTTTAAACGAGCAGGTCTATTTTCTTGAAGCATAAGTAAAATCGCGGCATTGATTTACTCAATTAAGCGCTAGTAGCAGGTCGCTTATTTTATTGATTTAAATTCACATTAAAGTAGAACCAATTTCAATAGAAATATTCTACGAACGGTCGAGCATAATTATTCTTTACTAAATATTTCGATCTTTCGTCCTCTCAGCTTCTTATTCATTTTACTTACTCACATAACTTAAAACCCTTCCTTGTAATCAATTTCGTCAATGTGAAAACGAGATCAACGTCAGAGGAAGAAGTGAACCGCCAAGCGCATCAAGCCAACGTGGATGTCAGAGCTCGAAAGCCACAGATGCCCATCAAACTCCGCTGGCCGCGTATACCACGCATGCTGGTAGATGTACCTATTTCATCCAAACCACCAAAGCAGCAAGAATTATCAACATCATCCCACGGTTAAACTATTCCACCCACAGCTTCAAGCGATATGCTATTACCACCTACACCAGACAAAGGGTGCGTGTGTCCTATAACACGTGAAGGTCACCACCGACGACTATATCGTTACTACTTCGGCGACTGCGAGTAAATCCTTCGTACCATTACTTCAATCTGTGTCAACAATTCCATCATATCTTCAAGAATTTGTCTTACACGTTCAACTATGCATTTCGTATCTTCGTACTCAACAACTTGCTGAACCAATCTACAATATCTTTGCTAACCATCCATAGTTCCGCTATTTAATTCTATCAACATACTAAGAAGTTGGAAGGGAAGTACAGTTCCAGTCAGAAGAACAATTATTAACAGAAATCAAATAATCATTCGTTTGTAACTTTTCACTTCCTATTTCAATAATGGAAGATAGTAATGAAGTCATCCTAACAGATTTTGAATTATAAATAGAAGCTATACATTGTCAGTTAATTAAAATTGCGACTCGAGTCATACCTATGTATTATAAATATTTTCAACAATAAACATCATTTTGTTACTCCATTATTGCATATCAATATATATGTTTACTTATAAGAATATAAGTGCAATTAGAATATTAATAGAGAACAACAAATTTCTTGTCCAATGCTTAGAACTCATGTAGATCATTTTATGTTACAAACAGTCAGAATAAGAAAAGCAGTATAGTGGTCAAAGGAATAACCTCGATCCTGCTTTAATAAGATAAAATTATATAAAAACTACTAATAGAAAACTAGAGGATGCCAGGCGGCTTCTATGATGGACAGGTTCCACAATTAGAAATGGAACCTGTCTTGTTGCAGGTAGATACAAATATAAACATAGCTAAATAGCTGACAACATTCCAATAGCTGAGCAGCTCACGGCTATTGTAATAACAGGGGCATCAAAAAGCTCCACCAACTCCAAAACTATATGAAACCATCAAATAGTTAATGAATTGCGCAAAGAGAAGTTAGAAGCAAACGCATCAGAGGATTTTAGAGTAGTAGTCCAGGTATGTGTTTGAAAAAGTAATCAAATTTGTTACAAGCATATATACAAGCATGATCTCCAAAGAGAAGAGAGTCATAGCTACTCTCGCAAAACTGTGACTCTTTGTTGCTAATAAGATATGTAGGTCGACAAAACTGTATTTTGAAGTTAGCTACTTTTATATACCGACCCGTTATATGGGGCTTGTCCGGTAAGTAATATCCATAACTCATAAAAATTATTGATCAGATCAGTACAAATGATTAAAATGATTCAAAGTACTGTCCTCTTGTGTCCATCCATCGCCGTGAGCAAGATTTCCAGACATCGAAGGCGTCACGGTAGTCCTTCTCCGGAATGTCCTTTAAAGTCCTGGTGCAAGCCTCTTTGATGTTGTCGACCGTCATGAAATGTTCACCTTCCATGGGAATTTTCAAGCACGGAAACGAAAATAAGTCTGGGGGACCCACGTGAGGACTATAAGGAGGTTGGGGAAGCATTAGCACACCTGCATTGACCAGGTAGCTGGTTACAACAGGGAATCGTGAGCGCTGGTGCATTGTCATGGTAAAGTTTCCAATCCTTCGTAAAGTTTTCAATTCTTCGTCATGTCGGGCAGGACACGTTGACGCCTGTGTTAAGTCTGTTGAAAACTTCCAGGTAGAATTTTCCGGTCACGTATGTACCCTGCGGAACGTACTTGTGGTGGACAAGCCTCCTGATGCCGAAAAACATGATGAGCATGGTTTTGACTTTTGATTTGCCTATTTTGGCTTTCTTGAGGCGAGAGCACGCTGACGTGTGCCACTCAGCACTTTGCCTCTTTGTTTCAGAGTGTACTCGAACACTCAGGACTAGTCCTCTATGATAACGTTGTCTAAAAAGTGGGCGTCTTCACCACGCAGGTTCAAAAGCTACTGGCTTATTTGATACTTCACGCACCAGCTTCACGCACCAGCTTCACGCACCAGATTCACGCACCAGCTTCACGCACACATTTTGCAAATTGTTCCTCACAATCTCTGAACGATAGTTTTTGAATTTTTAATATCTCGAGTTCAAAAATCTTTCACAGGTGGCACGTTTTTGATTGTACTGGTCGCTAATGTCCGTCCAGCGCGGGGTTAATCGCTCACATCTTTACAGGCTTCAACAGAGACTTTGTACCACCGGTAAACTTGACGATTCGAAAGGCAAGCATTGCTATCGTGTTAATCAGTGTAACGTTTCCGCTGCCATCATGCCAAGTTTAAATCTAAATTTGATCGCTATCGGTTGTTCTACCGAACCCTGCACTTTAGCTTGCACGGAGTGACAGAAACGACTTTTAAGGAAAAATCCTGTCTGAACTGTCCAGCTACTTGAAGGCGACTACCTTTTTGTCCGCTCGTTTTATGTCATTGCCCTCCACTCATCCCCACCCTCCGGAGAACGACGCGACGTATAGTTGTTTCCCGAACAAATCATTGACATTAGTATCCGCACAAACCCTGTTGTTGGAAATTGTATGTGCTGTTTAAAATATTATCCTGATCGGAAAATGAGATCATAACTTAAATTAAATCTTATACAGCAGTTATGGTTCGCGAAAAATGCTCAATAAATAAATTCTAATATAAACCAACTAAATTAATGGAGCTGTTGGGTATTTATAAGCAAAAGGTATTGTTTTTTATCCTTCTAACAATTAGTAATTTATGATCTTTATATATTCGACTTATATAGAAAAACTAGATATTCTCTTAGTAAACCAGTAATTATCAAACTCGTCACGTAGTTGTGTAAGAAAATACTATTCGCATCAAAAACGTGTCAGAATTAAGATCGCTGTGGGCATTCTAACTTGTTCTATACAGTTTTCGTAACCATACAACATTTGTACTTATATCCAAAATAGAAATATTCATAAGGATTTTTGTTACAAACTATTGACTGGGATAAGTATTAAAAACAAAGTGTACGATAACACGTTTTTCACTGATTGCACATATACCTATCTTATACATTTAGATAGAGGCTAGTACATTTAATGCATATTGTCAGGTTATTTTCGGAGATATAGTTACTACCCTACGTGAATTGGTGAGTGGGGCTCTTTCATACAGGGTAACGTAGCGATCCCCTCTCACCTTCTTCTTCGTAGGTACCATTTCGTTCAAAGCTTAGAAAACGCAATTCACTTTAATAGTTAGAGCAGGAGAGGATGGAAAGAATAAGCTGTAGTAGATCATCTTATTCTTTCCATCCTCTCCTGCTACTCCGCATCTATCATTATGTGTACAACCTCATTTACCATTTAAGTTCCCTCTGCAGTTCTCTCATTCCTTCTATCCATCGACCATGTGACTTTTTCATACAACCTTCTACTGCCCATCATCAATGTATTCGTCACCCCCTCCAATCCCCCTTATTCACCAATCTGGCCTCCTCATGTAATCATACTATACTTTCATACTTTTCCATCTTTTCACCCCTGTTACCCAGCATTTATTTCTTTCCGTTTCTTGTAAAACTATTCCATATGGAGTGGGTCTGACTACATCAAGTATCCTTTACAAACATCCCGCTTGCACTCGCTCAATCATATCCCTTTCACACACGTCCCGCACTTCCGTTCCATTTATCAATGTGCTCCTCACACAAGCGTCCACAAACATCAATCTCATCTTTACCAAATCCCCAAATCTTCTTGCCCACACAAACCTCATATGGTACATCACACCCCTTGCTTTCTTCACAATCATCTTCACATACTCACTACAAGTCCCATGTTTTGATATCATATACCCTAGATACGTATACTTTATCACACTCTCAATTTCTTGCCCTCCTAGTTCAAAAACAACCCTCCTACAATCTCTCTCACCCATTTTGCACACCATAATCTTTGTTGTTTCAATATTCATTTCCAATCCCCTTCTGTCCATATACCTACTCCCCTAATCACCTCATTCAATTCTTCCCTATTACTCGACTTTCAATTCTTCTCTATTATGAATCTATTACTAATTACATTAAAGTAGACATTATAAAAGCGTGCTGTGCTATCGACTGCTTATTGACCAAGTAGCAGTTTCCCCACTCTGCTACACCTAGCTTGTATAATTTACGTCATCGCTTTGTTTCTGTCTAACGGCAAGCGCATATATTCCTATACTGAAATTCTCATTTCAGTAAGGTGTTTTTTAATATTGTTAAACTACATTTTTGCTTTATTAGGTAATGATAGCGGTTAAGAATAGAAGTTTAAATGAAATTGTACGTGTTAACTACCATTTTCCCTTCTTGTAACTCTATCCTGAATTATTTACATAATATATACGTATCAAATACCCGAACCGTCTAACCTAGAACTAAATTGGAGCGAGGACAATTTGCGTCGTTACAATACGATTAAAGACTAATCAAGTTGGAGTTAACTAACTCAAGAGTTGACGAGGACAATAATCGGCTAGCAGCTAGAACTATTGCAACAAAAAGCACTTATAATTTAATACTCGACATATCATGATCTGATTTCTAGTACACTTAATATGTGGCTGCTAATCTTGATGCCGTATTACCATTAATCCATTTAATTAACGATTGCAGTGTAACAAAGCCACTTGCGCATGTAAATAATTAAATCAAAAAATAATTTTAATGCCGGCCTGTAGCAGCAAGATTAAAACGTAAACATATGAGTAAGCGATATTCCAATATATGTGAGAGAAGGGGAATATAGTATTTGCGTATATTATATTATTGTTAGGCACATAGATATATCGCTGTCGCTCTGCCCACTATTTAGTGCAAAAAACAAAATACTGCTGGATGGGGTAGCGCTACTCTCGTCGACTATCTAGATGCGTTGTTACGTGTGCATGAATGATATAGTGTTATACGCGGTGTATGGAGTTGATGAGTAGAATGCCGCCCGTCTGAAAATGATGTATGACGGCCGCCACTCAGAGACTGATCAGACGGGTGAATTTTTGGGTAGAATAACGAGAATTAAACAAAATATTGCAGTATCCGAATGATTTCCGAACGGATAAATGAAAATTTTGAATATTCAGACAGCCGACAGCATCCAGCAGTATAGATCGGTGAAGCAGAACAGCGACGCGGGATAAAGCATAAGTTTAGAAATCGACAGCGTTGTGCACAGGCAACATCGGCGGGTTCCGAGGCGTTGTATAGGTGCTCAGTTTTGGAGTATGCTAGAATTAGTCACCCGTCAACACCAACGTTCTAAGTGGTGTTGATAAAGTTCATTATTACTCTTCAACTGGAGTGAATGGTTATGGTTTATACCAGTCAGCGGACTCCGAGGCTATATATAGGTGCTCAGCTTCGGTCTACGCTAGAATTAGTCACCCGAAAAGACTAGCGCATTTCGGGGTATTGCGAAAGTTCCTTACATCCTTTCACTAGAGTGTGTGGTTTGGATTAGTGTTGGACATTGTAGCATCAGCGTACTCCGGGGCGCTACATGTATGTTTAGCTCTGGTTCATGCTAATAGTATCCACGAGGAATCAGTAACATCATCGTATCCCGGGGTGTCACGCAGTATTAGCGATTTCCAATACTCTAACCATACCAACCGCCTGCACTAAAATATTCTAATTTACCCTTCCCGCATTCATGAATGGATCATTAACCGCTGGTAGCCGCTTTCCTTATTTTTGG
>WYDF02320500.1:0-14457 GCA_009867245.2 Adranes taylori
TTGTATATTTTTGGGAGATTGGTGAGTTTGTTTAAAGGAGGCTTTAGGATTTATCATCCTCTTCAGCCTGGAACTGGAATAATAATACACATATAATATACGAAATTTTTATATTCCCCCTTCCCTTACATTCGGAAGTAGCTTACTCGTTTGTGTTTCATTTTCTTCCCTCATAAAAAGAAACATTACAATGTTGTCAAATCTATCTTAATAGGTACAGCCAATCTTAATAAGTATTTTAATAGTTATTATAATTTTAAGTGGCACAGAACCTGTGTCTCTAAATATTCTAATAAAATGTAGCACATATGCAAAATTTTGCATTTTCTGGCCGTAAATAGGAGTAGAAGAAATGGATTATTGTTTATTTGCTGACAGTTATTACGCAACGGTTATATTGCAACAATTATTGCGTATATTGTTAATATTAATCAGGTATAATTATATTGTTGTTTATCTTTATGACGACCTGTTAGCCATTTCGTTATATCATGAGGCTCTGTAGTACATGTGTGTAATTAAACATTTCAAGCCTTGTGTTAGTACATATTATAATTATTTAATTGATTTTTATAATTTAATGATGTCTAATCATTCTTTTAATTGTTTAATATAAAACGCAACTTTGGAGGAAATTTGTCTTCAATACTAAATTAAAGTAAATCTATTCTTATGGAAAGTTTGCCTCTTTAAAATGTCAGTCATTCTTGAACAGTTCTTCAAATATTTTGTAGTCTTTTGGCTTAGTGCCAGGTTACTACAAAGGCACTTATGCCTCTCGTGTGCCAATAATTTTTTTCTGTGTGACAACTATGGCATGTGTGTCCCCACCATCCTTATAGATTATATTTAACAAACTGTTAAAGCTGGGCCCTCACGTTGGATATGGTACTGAAAAGAAAAATGTATACTATACAATATTTTATATTTGAAGAGATATTCAAGATGGCTGACGAGAAGAAAATGATGTTCAATAATGAGCTCAGAAAATTGAAGAAATCTGATTTAATAGATGGGCTATTCGAACTAGTGATTAAGAAAACACTGAGCGCATTTATCACCAATGAAAAAGTAAAGAAGATTTTTAATGATACTATAAACTTAAACGGTATTGTTAATACCGACACTGAAAATAATGACAGTGAGGTTGGCCCTTTCGGTCACGCATTATTTCCAGTAAGAGAAAAATCTAATTTTTGGCATAATAAGAGAATGACTTTTTTTACTTATTTTTGGTACACATTTTTTTTATATCTGGTTCTTGAGTTATAGCATGTATTCAACTGAATACATTGTGACATAAACGAATATGAGTTATGTATACAATTAAAACAATATGACTGAGCGATATACTAGGTTAATAAGTTAATTAAATTCAATTACAGTACTTTTTTTATTTTTGATGGTAAGTTAAAAAACATTTTTTTTTTAATTTAAACACAAGTGTACATTACATTTAATACACACCAGTTTGAATTGCGCCTTAAACCCTGGATTTTTGCATCTAGAAGCAAATTTTTTGCATCATAATTTGGGACATGCGTTTTGAAGTTGACGCAGTGTTTGTGGCAGTACTTCCTGGATTTGAGGATGCAGCAGATGATGTACGCCCCGTTTTCTTCATCTGCTATATATTGGCTTTTATACGACCTTCTTAACATACGTTCAAAAACCAAGAAAATCCGTTTTACGCAGACCTAAACGATTGGCTCTGCTGTTTATACTCCAACCAAGCATTTGTGCAGGCAATATCATGGGTAAACATACGCATATTTTCTTGATCTTATAAATGTGCATTCAGTGTGAACAGAAAATCCAATTTATCTACAACTTCCATTCCATTGTTATACTCTCTTACAATTTCTGAACGTGGAACCTCTTTATATTCCTTGTTTGATTTATTCCAACTCTTGCATGTTTCTGGTACTCCTACTCTTTTATAATTCGAAGCCAGTCTCATACTTTACATGTCAAACAACTTTGTCATAATTATGCCATCTTTGCTAAGAATTTCTTTATAAGACTCACGTCCCATTCTTTTCATAATTTCGTCGGCTGAAAACGGTGGATTCTGAAATCTATCAAGTATCCAAAAACTTCAGAAGTATCAAAAACTTATATCTGCTCGGGAATGAGATTTGGTTTCTAAAGGTAGGAAAATGCATCTTTTTCTAATTGCCTGATACTATGGCCATATCTTCTATAGCATGTCATTGTTATCCGGCTTTTCTTGGACATTTACAAAATAAGTATGCTTTCGCAATATGAAAAAAACAGTTTAGTGGCATGTAGTTTGTAATTATAGGTATGGTCAATTCTGATTACCAGTAACATATTATTCTTGGGTAGTGACAATTACCCATTACTGTTTGTATTCCCACAAAAAATTTCAAAAATTTCATCGACGGTTGTGTGGTTTAAATTTAGTATGTTGCGGTATCGCATATAAATTATTATTTTCAATCATAAGTTGAAACAGATCTTCAGAAAAAATTGGGTGAAATAAATACGTGGGACTTTCTAATTCAATTACGTTGGATGGATTTTGTTTTTTATACCAATCGACATTTGGGGAAAGGTGAGTAACATTCTTCATTCAAATTGTTTTCTTTTTTGTCAAATCATTGTTTTTCATAAATGTGATGATTCTTATAGATTTTTCGGTTTCGGGTTTTTCCTTTCTTTTTTTTTATGTTATCATCATTCATTGGAAAGTCGGTGGTGACTGGAACATAAATGATTATCGAGACATCAACGATTTCATCTAACTATAGCATATTCGCATCTTGTTCCACATTATAGTTATTCTATCTTATTACCTCAGAAATGTCTCCTTGTTCGACTTTCCTGCTCCTCATTCTCATTTTCTCCATCAAAAATGACCCCTCATTCCCTCCTATCCATATTATTGTCGTCATTGCTCAAATATTCTATAATTGAGAGTCCACTTTCAATCATCTCTAGCAACTCTTCTACTGTCAAAGGTGTTTTCATATTATATTCTGTAGCCTATACATAGGTAAAAATAACATAAAATAAGAAATAATAAAATTAATGTGAGCTTATTCGTACCATCTCAAAACAGTCATTTCAGTCACGATCTATACAATTGAATCTAACACTATTTCAAAATGGTATATAATGAAATCGCTAAATTTGTGAAACAGTGATCGTAATTGTGTGCCAAATAATGGTTTTGTAGATTAAAGTTTACACTTGTGAAAACTCTGAACAATACACACAACCTCAAAATAATATAAAAAAACATAACATGTAGTGTTACGATAAACACCATATATGTTCTGCCATCTTTAAATAATTATCAACTTCATTCTTTAACGTGTAGATGGCAGTATATGTATTATTCTGAATCTATATGGGTATTATAAGCCACTGAATTAAAGAATAGAGGTTGGACATTCTCAAATATGTTATAAAAAAATAACGAAAGCGGTGTATTCAATTGAATACAGTGTGACCGAAATGGTTCAAACTGAGCAAGTTTCTTTAAGGAACGAATATATGAATTTCATCGAACTGAAGCATATTTCAAATCAAGTTAACATTCTGAGTAAGTTTAATATGCATTTAGAATTACGAATAAATAACCTGAAAGAAATTATTAGACTTATACAAGAAAAAATACATTACAATGCAAAGCAAATCGTAAACATGCACGACGTGAAACGTATTTATCTGTATTCAAAAGTTGATACAGAAACAGTTCAGAAATCTGCAACTAACATACTCCTATGCCGGGAGACAAGGACACTCGCCGCTATTCTCGTTGTACAGAGCAAGACACAAGATTCAAGCAAAATGCAGCAAAATCTAATGTTATAAAGAATACTAGAAATATTTCAAGCAGTGGAAATATTAAGAACACCGTGATAAAACTGAATTCAACTCGTAGCGCATGCAGTTGACTACGCTAATAAAATGATCTATAATAATACGCGTATAACAAAAACCTAGTATAAATAACAACTCACAAGCGTCAAGTCTCTGCAGGAAGGAAATACTAAAATCCAGGAAAATCCGCAATCTACATCGAAGCTGGCCCTAATTTTAGTGTGAAGGAATTTAGTATGAGCCAATTTTAGTGCGAGATTAGCGCAGTATTATCATCGGACAGCGTTTGCGTTATGTGCTTTTATCGCTCTCCAACTAGCAACGTTATAGACTTCATGAATATACTAGCACAAGTACTTAATCATACTGTCACTACTTTTGACTACTTATTCCTAGTGGGCAATCTGAATGTCTTGTACGATTTAGTACCAGATTGTTGACATTCTTTGACATGCCTTTTGATATTCGTTCCTCCCAACACCTGCGAAATGTTATTAATAAGGCAACTCGTATTGACACATGTACCAGTTGAAATTCGGGAACGAAAATTGATTAGATAATCATAAGGGGTAATCTAGACGTCTCTGCTGGTGTCACTCAGTTCCAACTCACAATCTATTTTGATGAGGTTCTTAAATGCATTATGATACCACATATCGCCGATTTTTCTATCAAAAAACGAAAAACAAATCAGAAATCTGAGTCCAGCATGTTAAAGTAAATTCAACCATCTTTTCGTGACCCCCAGTGATATGCCGCTCAACTTTAATAATGTACACGATTTTTACACTTGGTTTATAGAACATATTTTAGTATTTGTTATCAACTAACCAGTATCACGTTATTTACTATAAGACAAACAGAAAGCAGCAATTTTTTTATATGATTATAAGAGATGAAATGAATTACCTTAAGTTTTTACATCCATACCGTGTAGCTGTAAAATCCAGTGAGCTCCACGTCAACATTTTCGTCTTTCTGACAAACAAAAAACTCTGACAAATTGTTAACAAAAACCTTAATCGCAAATGTGAAATTTACGTAATGCACATAATGCTTTAACCAATGACCCTAAACAAGTCTCTGAAATGTTTGCTTCTCTTTTTATTTCGACGTTCAAAATAAGCTTCAAGAATTCTTCAGTAAAATTATTTCAGGGAATGTACTGTCCCAGAATGGTGCAGCAATATTATCTTTGTTGCCCTAGTAACGAGAGAAGAGGTAACTGATGTTATTCGTTTACAGCGCAACAAAAATATTCCACAGGAATTGATAACATACCAGTTGAACTTATTAAATCCAAAAGGTATATTTTTGCTGACTTAGTAGCTGATATAAAGGACATGTTAGTCACAACGGGTTGTTTCCCCAATGTATTAAAATATGGGAGAATAACTCCGATTTATAAAAAAGGACTATAATTATAGACCAATGGCTCCGTAATTTTATCACAGCAAACATATTAATTAGCCCTCAGCAGCACGGAATTTTTTTTTTGCATATACCCACCAAATTTAATTCAAATTGGATTAGTTGTTTAAAAAACACACATACAGCAATTAAAAAGGCATTTTTAGAGAATCTGCAAGTAATATTAGAGTCAGAAAATGACTCTTTTGTATGACACTAACAAGATAACAAATTTTGTTTTGATCGGTTAAAAATCAACAATTTTATCGTAACGGTCGAGCTTGTACACTTGTTAATGTAATATTAAAATAATTTAACCTGTACGCCTATGGAATGTATGATTACTGGCGTGTTTATGGAACTTTGTTGGAAAAGTACATCATTTATTATTGCATGTTATTCTGGATTTCTGGTATAGAACGTTTCAAGGTCACATCCTCGCCAACATGTGTTCATTATGATAGCGATCAACATGACAGCTTAGAAGATATTACCCCATTGTCCAGCTTGAAGGGTGCTAGAGAATAAGCCGCTGCTTACTTGGCGATGACTTGTGGCGAAGAGCTTCACTGAAAGAATTACACTGACAATGCAATATGACAGCAATCTTTTTGGTAATGGATAAGATTTGTATGATTTATAAACAACTCTTGCTTATAGTATTTAATTAAGAAAATTTTAATAGAACTACTGAAGAATGTAATTCATTCAAATTCATAACACATAGCTGATACAATACATTATACCATATGTGTATATAGCCAATAGTTCAAAATTTTACATCTTAATATATGCAAACTTACATACAATTAACGTTGAAATGGAAAATTTTAAAAATTAGTTGTCGAGGAATTCATAGCGTAACGGTTGAGTATGGGATTCGCAGTTCGATACAATGAGACCATGCGCTTATACTTGGAATAAGAGAAGGTGTTGATAACGGCTAACCCTATACCAGAAACACGTGTCCACCTTACCTCAATGTTTAAACTAATTCTTATAATATTAATTTCATCACAATTTTCGAAATTAACACCTACTTAGTTTTAATAGAACTGTTCGGAATAAAACAACTAAAATGACTGTGTAAAGTCATTTTAGCTTATTCCGTGAATATTTGCTTGTATAAAGTTGTAATAGTAAAATGTCTACAACACAAAGTAGAAAAAGAAAAACAAACGAATAATAGCAATGATAACAATGCGATACGGATGCGAGTTCTGCAACTACGTCTAGGACGCGAAAACAACGAACCCAACGAGAGGATAATACAAAAGAGCGATGCGACGCTAACTAGATGGCCCTATTTAAAAATATTATTTATAATAGCGAAGTGGAATATGTGAGTTATGTTTAATTGTAATAAATGCTCGCTAAAAACATAAATTTGTTTGATTTTTAATCCAATATTTGCCGCTTGAAGCCATAGTGAGTATACTGAGTAATGATAGAGTACAAATATAATTTTGAAGCGATGATAATGGGGCCCTGGTTAATTATAAATGGACAAAATACCACTGACTGACGAGGAATTCCAAATAACCTGGCACAATTTTGATAACACAGATTTATTTGCAATATTTGATGACTATATGGAGGATAGGGTCTTCAGATCATACAAAGCCAGCGCGAAAAGTTTCATTTGAGAATTCATCCGCAGAGTTTGGTAAAGAACTGAAAGATACTACTTTCATTTCCACTCCTGCTTTGATTTTCTACAATGCTTTTCCAAAAATATTTAGGCCTAGATCCAATGTAAAAATTAGAGAAGATGTGCTATGTTCAATGCAAAAATTAGTCGTCAATCGGATGAATTTGAAGTTTCTTTGTAAGTATTTTCACGCAGTTTGATTGTATTTATTATTCAATGAACTAATGTTTCATTGGAAATATTGCATATAATCAACAAAAAGAAGATAATTCTCTCTGCCAGAAATACTGGTAAAATTATGCTTTCATTAAGAACCCTAATTACTAAGACTTATAACGGAGTTCACAGTTTCACTGATTATAGGTAAAAAAATGTTTGCTCTGGAAATGAGGCTGCAATCAAATGAGACTGCAATTCCTCGGAATCGCGCCCATATTCTCTCTAAGATGTATTTCTAGCCTTGGTATGAGTGAAGGTCATATACATGATGCAGTCAACATCAAAGAAACTCTCAGCAGCAAGTTCAAAAACACCATTAATAAAATTTCGCGCTCCGAATTAAGCGGAGCCAACAAAGTTGACGCCACAAATATGCTTGCTGTTCCGATAATATAATATAGTTTTGGCAGTATAAAATGGCGACAAGACGATCTGAAAATCCTTGACCGATCTACAAGGAAAGTGATGCATATTAATCGGAGCATCCATCCTAGGTCTTCCGTGACTCGTGTTTACCTTCCGCGAAATGAAGGTGGCCGAGGTCTTCTGAGTATTAAGTCAATGCATGGTCGTATGGTAATAGGAATGGCTAAAAGGGTTATCAACAACCTAGATGATCCTCTTATGAAATTTGTGCACGAGCACAAACTAGCGGCTGTGGGGCCATTTGTATATAAGTCTGCAAGAGCCGTCCGAATCCCTCAACAGATATGCAGGCTAATAGTGGTGAAGCAATGAACGTGATGGGGTTAGACACGAGTCTGCCAAAAATGTAGTTCGAAAATCAGAATTAGCAATATTCTAACAACACCATCCGGATAAACCTATGCATGGCCTATTTTATAATATCATCACCCAATTGGAGCTATCACCACATTTAACATTCAGCTTCCTAAGATCTGCTGGCCTGCGATCTGAAACTGAGGGATTTATTTTTGCATGCCAAGATTGTGTCATAAACAAGCTTGTCTACCGTAAGAATATAATGGCCTTAGAGGTGGCAGTTGCGAACTGCCGGGCATGCAAGTCTCAATCAGAGGCGCTACTTCATATTCTTTCCGCATGCCCGGTGTATGCTAGAACAAAATATATCCAGCGCCATAATGCCGCCCTAAAAGTGCTATATTTTCATCTGCGACATTCTGACGGTATAGACAAAGACCCGGTTGAATACTACGTCGTTAAGGATATTCAGGCCTTAGTTGAAAATGAAGCCGTTAAAATCTTTTGGAATTACGGTTTTCTTACAACCCATCAAACAGCCTCAAACAAACCTGATAGTGTGTTAAAAAATTCCACTAAGCGGGAGATATTCCTTATAGAATTTTCAAGCCCCGCTGTTAAAAATATTGAAATTAAGGAACGAGAAAATGTGGCTAAACGTCAGTATTTGCTATGCGATCTAAGGATCCAATATCCACGCCATTCCATCAAATTGGTAGTTCTCATCATTGGAGTCATGGGAGGCGCCAGGTCCTCCCTAATAAACTATATTAATATCATACCGCCTTGCGAGACCAAAGCTGAAGAATTAGCAAGTGAAACGCAAAAGGCCGTGATCCTGGCCACTTTGAGTTTACTTCGGTCACACGCTCCGACTAGGTCGTAAGGACTAACTCTATTGTTTAGGGAGTTGCTACGTGACGTCTGCCCAAAGAAGAATCTCGTGTATGACGTCGTCTTTTTAAAGGTGCTGAGGTTGAGATTCTTTGGAGTTGCACGCTACAAAGCAAAAAAATAATAATAAGTATTATAATATCTACACATTATCCGCATAAATATAAGAATAATGTTGTTGAGTTTGGTATCCCTGGGAACGTACACATTTGCTGTGTTTTGATAAATACACGTTAGTACGTCAGCTAGTACGTCATACTGATCAGCGTACAAGTATTGGTTCACAGTTGTGTGGAGACTTCCGGTGCTTCGACCAACGAATAAGCAGAGCGGGAACCTACGCCGGACACAATAAGCATTTGCAGTTTTTTAATTTAGCTTTGATTCTCTCTATCCTACCAAGTCTCTACAACACAAAAGTGTACCACACTCCTATAGCACTAAAGATTTCCCTTCACCCCACTGAACTACTAGAGTGTGTGTCGCTGTATAGGATCTACCCGTCAATTACAGTCACTCAACAAGATTAACGTCGCTGTTCGACAGGGGTGTTAAGTAATTAATAGTGGTGTCCTTTATCCCACTACACAACTAGAGTGTGTCGCTGTATCGGGTCGATCCGTAAGTTACAATCACTCGGTAGACTTAATATCTACGTTCGACCGGCGTGTTAGGTGAGATATACTGGTTCCCAACCAGCCCTTTACTTTATCCTATTTCGATTTTCGGTGTTAAAAATCTCCGCCTTCGCATAGTTTCATCATCATATCACCGCACGTTTTATATGCACCGCTTATTAATTGATGGCTGGATTATTTTAATGTATTTGATGTAATATTTGCTCACTGCTATTAATGCGTTGCGTTTACTTTTACCATATTTCTTTAACTGACATTTAAATTGTGCATTTTTTTCGTTTGTTTGTATCTTGAAAGATTAATAGACGGCTTTGTAAAAACACTAATGATCTTCACTCATTGGTGAGTAAGAGTATTTCAGCTACAGGCAAGAAGTAGAACAAGTGGGGAACTCAGGAGACACGAAACTGTAAGCTACTGAGGACTAGGGAGACACCAATATCAGTTCAACCATGCGGTCTCACGTTATACTAACCTGGCACCAGAGACACGTTTCCGGATGATAGCAAAATTCTATAGTATTAAGATATTAGTTTGCACCATTCCTGACTATCGCTAAGGCTTTCCATCAGCAGCGTCGCGGATAGTTGTTCCATTAGTACATTAGGGAGACACGGCACTTACAGTATTTACTCCTCATAATTTCCACACACCTTTCCTTTATCTCTATATCCTTTATCCGTTGTTCAACTTCTACGTTCTAAGCGCTATCATTGATCAACGTTCTTCGCCATTGAATCACCGACCATCCGCACCTCTCAAACAATTTCTTCCTATCTTTTAACCATTCATTGTTTCTCTCATCTTCACCTAACTCGTCCATTGCTTCTAAGTATACTTTATTCATAAGCCATACCATTTTTCATCAAATCATACCAACCATGTCTTCCTTTCAAATTTAGCCATCTTTTTTACTTCCTGCTCGCAACATTTCAACTCCTATTAATTCGCTTGGTGTAGAGTATTCTAATTCCAATATCCTCTTCATAAGTTTGACAAGCATTTCTACCATTTCTTTGCTCTCTTTTACCACCAAAACTACCGCGCCATACATTAGTATACTTCTTATACATACCTTTACAACTCTCATTCTAATATCTGTAGAGACTCCAATTTCATAATTCTACATATAACCTACCTTTCAACCGCTCCTTCTCCCTTACTCACTACCATTCCTTCGTATGCCTTTCCACTGATATTGCTCACCATACTCGTAAGTATTTTAGCACTATCACATACTTTATTCTTTTCATTGCTAACTCATATACGTCTATTTAGCTATACACCTCTTTTACACACGTTCACGTTCGATTTTTGAACATTTATAACCATATAACATGAACATATAACATGTACCTATAACTTCTCTAATCGCTAAATCCGTTATCGTCATGCATTTTTGAACTTTTGTTCCCCTTGCTTAACTTGCGCCCTCCTGCCTCACTCACAACTCCTATTTCTCCTTACCCCTCCATACAAAACTGTTCCTAATTTCTAAATCAATTTATAACTTCGAATTCCCATTTTTCGACTTACTAGTTCCATAATTCTTTCTTAGTTCCATAATTCTTGCTCATTTTTATACTATTAATTAGATTCTTCTTTTTCTTCCTTGCAATATCTAATCATCTTCTGCCATTTTCCTTCCAAGATTCTTCTACAACTATATATGCCGTCAATGAAGCTTCCACCAATATGACCTTCTCTAAAATATATTTAACCATTTTCAATTTCTGCCATCCACTCATCATCTTCTGCTACTTTTTGCCTTACACTCCTTCCCAATTTCTAAGTTCTTTCTAAATCTCGTACATGAATTTTATATCTCTCCACTCTGCCTTATTAAGCCTTCCATTTAATACCTTTCTATCTTCCTCATTCCAAGCGTATCGTACTGCATATTTCTCTTCCTGTTCTCTTGCATTCTACCTTTCTGGTATCTATAACCTCCATAAGCTTTCTAACGGAGAGAGATTCCGATTCACGTAGTCAATTACATAGCCCTCTCCATATTCTCTACACGTAATCTCGACTTTCAAATGCCATTATAAGCATCCGTTTAAAATATCCGCATCCTTTTACGCTCTCGTTTTCTCTGTAGCCCAATAATTTATGCATAGTCCGTTTCCTTTATCCTCTAGCACTGTCACGTATACTTCCTTAACGAATATATCTCCTTAATCCATCATTACCATTTCCTTACACTTTGTCCCTTTAATTCGTTCTGTGTTCCAACACTTGTAATTCTCGCATTTTTGCAAAACAATCGGCATTGAATTTTACACCTCGACTATTTTCTTCAGCATTCCAACTATCATCCTCTCCATTTTTTTCCTTTCTTTCGTTCTCGATATTTGCATTCCGTACATCATCATATTCCTCGCACAAATCGCTATTATCAGCATTCTCATACACACCGATCTCTAATTTTTTTTTCCCACTTGCATTGCCACTTTTGATTTATTTACTACTTCTCTACGAGTTCATTACAATTCCCATTTATACAAGGCATAAATCCTAAATACTTATAGATTTTTACATTCTCGATTTATATTCCTCCGAAATCTGCTATTCCTCCCTCCTCTCTTGCATATCATTTTTATTGTTTTTTCCATATTCACTTACATACCCTTTTTCACTACATTGATTCTTTCAATCATCTCCTCTTTCATCTTTGCCATATATATTATATCATCTACGTATCCCAAATCCCCACTTTCTCTTTCCCTAACAATACTCCTCCAATCTGTCCCTTCCTTGTTCACTTCTTCCACTTAACACTTTCCATATCAGATACGTAGATGTCAGATATGTAGATGATAACTTGGTCGGACTCATCGGGCACCCTTGTCTTATCTCCTTATTTTATTTCAAACATTTCTCTTCGACATTTTCCTTCTCATTTCAAACATTTCTCGTACTCACCATCCGTTCAAATTTATTTCATTCTTTTTCATAGCTTATCCCTTAAAATACTGCCAAGTGCTCCCTTTTTGTCCAGGAATATTATATATAACTTATCTCCCTTACAATACTCCTGTCCTAGTTTATTATCACAAGATTAACTACTACACTCCTTCGCCTTACCTACCCATTCTGGGTTCTCCATAATACATTTAAGTATTGTAATTATCTTATCCTTCTTATATTCATGAGGCATCTTCTCCTTTCCACTCGAAATCTCAGTACATCTTCTTGCTAACGCTTCTATACACTGCTTTTTAAAATAAGTAGGTATTGTATCTGGAATTCCACTTATGTCTTACGTAATCTTATTTTCATCATTTTCAGTTTCATCAACATCCCAGTCCTCCTCTCTCCAGCCTCTTTCATTAATTGTGGTTGCCCCATCTATGTACAATCTACTTTTGTTTTCCCAGTCATTTAAAGTCACCATACATTCTTCCATACACCCTTTAGTAGCTCAATTAATTCTTAAATACCTCCGTAAGTCCTTGTCACAATTAAGCTCTTCAATTATTCCTTCCTCTTCTCATTTCTACATTTTTCCATTTCATCCCTTCATTTTATCAAGTTTCTCATAATTCCCACCATTGAATTTCTCCCATTCCTTTCTTCAGCTTCTCTTTAAATTTTATTCGTACTTTGCATAAAAACTGTGTGCTCAAAGATTCATTACTTCTACTCAGATATTTGGATTTCTATTTATAACACAGTTAACAAATTGTTGCCAGTGGTGTAGCGAGCATAATTAGCGCCCGACACACTTACCTTTCTGGTGTTCCACAGAAAAGCAAAAATTAAAATTTTCCGGGAAATCTTTCTTGCTTTGGACGCACCACCGCGAGTCGCGCCCGAGGCTTGAAAGCAGAGGGTCTCTACTTTCCCCCGCTCCTTGCTTGCCACTGAATGTATCTGATAAAGCAGATCTGTTTTAGATTCGTGTAAACAACTAGTGTTTTAGCGCACTTGCTTATAATGAAATACAACATACATAAAAATTAGCTAGCAAAAATGCAAAAGACGTATTTCATAGAACGAGAAAATACAAAGAAAAATTAAAAAGGAAATTAATATTTAACTTGGAGACATTAGCGTAAGATTTACTATTGTCTTAAGTACACAGTATTATTATGCGCGTTGCTAAGATGAAAATTTAAATTGAAAATTAAAAATTAAAAACAAAATAGTAGAACGAAAAGATGAAGATGGTAGTAAATCTTTTCCTTGCATAAAATTTCCTTTAAAGCTCATGTTTTTGCGTTAGAGGAAAGCAATACGTCGTGTCATAGTTTTAGAGCATTCTCGTTATTTTTCTATACAGATATAACAGATATAATCTGTCAAATATCAAGCATATAACAGATATAAGTATATAACAGATATAAGCATATAACAGTTATAAGCTATACAGATATAAGCTATGATAAATACATTTTTATGATAACCACCTCAATTTTGTACAGCGAACGACATAAGTTTTACTATATACTCCATATATCAAATGTCGTTTTATAACTCGTCCATTAAATTGTTGTATAGGGTAATAATAGATTGGCATAGAAACGCATAACTGTACTCATCCGAAAAATGTATATTTTGCGCGCTTTTGGATTTCTAATCTTTTCCTCTCCTTAGTAACCTTCCCATTTGACAATATATAAACATCTATCTTTGTCCGTCTGTCCATCTGGAACGCTTTTAACGGTCGAAGAGTCGAGGTACAACGATGGGAATGGCGGAAGAGGAGTGGGTAGGAACCTCCCAACGGAGGAACCAGCTATAGATACTAGGCTAGAATACAACTGCTGCCTTGCACTTAGTGACTGACACCACAAGGGCGTGGGACCTTCCCAGGAAGAAATATATATGACTACCATTTATGTGCGAGTAAGATAGTTAGTACTTTTGTAGTACATACGATTGCTGCATTAAAAGAAACATGAATTAACTAGATAAGTTTGTTGTCACGTTTAGTTTACATTAAATACTAGCAGTGGCGTGCATTTAATTTTTTTATTATGTTAGATTGTATTATATAACTTAATTTTCTACTTTACTCTGTGTGAACCAATAAAATCCAAAAAACCCATAAATTTCAAGATAGAC
>WYDF02320511.1:0-14457 GCA_009867245.2 Adranes taylori
TTTTTCAAGCATGAACATTATCAAGAGTAAACTGAGAAGTCGTCTTATTGATGAGAACTTGGAATCATGCCTAAAATAAAAACAACAACATACAAACTTACTCAAACTTTCCAAGTAGATGCAAGCACATTTATTAAGTATTAATAAATATTTATTAAGTATGACATTTAGTTTTATTTAGTGTACTACTTATTTAGTGTAATAAAAGTTTACTAAGCAAGCAGATTTGGCTCCCATTTTTTTTTTTAATTGTTGTAATGTTCATATTTGGCTCTTTGGCTAATAAGTTTTCCGACTACTGTTCTAACCTACAGTGAACATGCTAAATTTTTACTAATATCTTTTTAAAAATCATGTAATAAAAATCCATTTCAACTTAATTGATATTAAACTAGCATACTGAACAGTAAAATTACCAAATTTATAAATCCATTCACGGAATTATTTTACATTATTATGGTATTGTTTATGGATCTGTACTCTATCCTATTAAATGCGAACGCGATTGCCAACAATCTATGCTTTTATATATTAGCGATGCTTTTGTATATTAGCTTATTCCTATTTACAAAATTCTCGTAATAAATTCCCTCCTGGCAAATATTTTTTTACTCGGAAAGCGATTGCGAAATATTTATGTGTTAACATCAAGATTAAATTGTCAATATAAATACGATAAATTTGTAAAAGCATATAGATGTTTAATTACATTAATGGAAATTTCTAATTTACATTCATAATATTTATATACAGAATGCTACATAGATTTTATAATGTATTAAAATAAATCGTGGACGCTTCCATTACTTTTCACGACTTCACGTTTAATATTTTCCTGTCCTTATTGAACCTAGTTTTCGACAATTTAAAATATTAAACATAGCTTAAACATTAGTAAACATACAGAGATCAAGGTATATCTAAGTTTTTAATGCACTGGTTGTAGATTTAGGGAAGCGAATTAATCCAGCTCGAACCCTTAAAAGCAAAAGATTAAATAAAATAAATCAAATATGTGTGTCAGTTTGAATCCTTGCGCAACATACAATCTGGATGCGCCACTGATAGTGTCATTTATAAAGTTGCATTTGTTTCAGTTTATAGATCTCATAAACTCTAAACTATTTTCTTCCCTAACTATCTCCATATCTAAAATTATGAAGCCATGATAGTACGTATTTAATCTGTGAGCACAAAAGGAACTTTTACGGCTATATCTATCGAACCGTTTAAGATGGATCATTTGCGTCTAGAATCATTTTAAAGAAATCTAAGAGGGCAATCTAAATGTCTTCAACTAACTATACACGATATTGAGAAAATGGTTTTTTAAATATTTTTTAGTAGATTCAGTCACTTCTACAGCCAAAGCAAAATCTTTATATTGTAACACTGTTCTACGACCTTGTAAATCTTTTGTTTTCACAAAACAAAAGTAACCACCTTTTATAATTTGGATAGCAAACACTTGGGCCCTTTAGATTTTACATATAATACGCTGGAACATTATAATTACTATGCCGGAAATAAAAGAAAATAAAGAAGAAAAATCAAGCTTATATGGATTTAGACAGAGCCGTTGCTTCTACTTTTCGTTTCATGAATCGCGTTTAATTTCTGTCTTACTAATGACGCCTGTCATTAGTAAGGCAGAAATTAAATGACGCCTTACATCAGTTTATGTAACGTACACCAACGCATCCAACGTAACCTTTATGAATTAGGGATTTAAAACTCATAGAATAAACCTGAATTTTTGACATCCAGATTGCAAAAGTGTAACCCCCTGTCGGATACATATAGAAACTCCTGCCAGATAGTCGCAAAAAAATATTGAAAAATGGATATATTTTAGAGCAATGGCAACGACTTCAATTTCTCCAATGATGAAATTGAAGTTCTTTAATTTCTCCAATAATGTTAAGAGATTGATTCTAATACTGGATATTCCGTACAGAACAAACTATATTAAATTGGAGATTGAAGACTGCCTTGAAAACAATTCTAAAAATTAATCTACTGGTAAATAGTATTAAAATATCATTATCAATCCTAACTGCATATGCAGTTCAAGGTAAAGAAACTTACCCCATGTGGCCACTTCGTTTGGATCTCATACAATACATAGAATATAATTGATTAATTTGTTGTGATAACAAAAATAAAATGCAATTTTACTCGATTTATATTTTGGATACACAAAGGAATTTCGGTATATGTCAGAGAATAGTTGCGCGATTGAAACAATGCCTTCTATAAACCGCTTTGCTGCTTGGCATTAAAAACGTTTCACACTATTGAAACTTAACAGCATTGTTCTAGAGTTGGACAAAAAACTGGGACATATGAAGGCTGTAAAACAAAATGTAAAATAGGTATATTTATGGCTCTCTAAATACACTAGCTCGTGCAAAACAAACAGTTTGAAACCAATCTGAATTCTAATTAGTACACCATTTTTGGGTCAGCACTTATAAAAACCTAGTGAAAGTGCTTCTCTCTGTCTACCACAAAATGAAATGCAGAATTGAGACTAAACTGTAATTCTTGTATATTCATGCCTTTCTAACAATTTGAGACAATTCTAGAGCTAAAGGAATAAACCGCTTCCATGAGAATATTGTTACAATGGAATAGCATTCAAAGAGACGTTACCAGTTTCATTGTTAGCATATTTCTGATGGAAACCAAAAGAAGTACGCCGAGCGTGGAAAACAGATAGTTGCTAAAACTTTCTTCAGTTATATTTGTAATATTGTATTGTAACGATGAGATATATCATCATCTTACCAGAATTCTACTGTATATACTTTTTGTAAAATTAATATTCAAGAGTCATCTAATTTATCTAATGAATTCAATATGGACAGATTCTTTAAAATGTCAAGTGGTTTAAGCATTTCCATTGATATAAAAAGTAGTTGCTACATTGAAAAAGCTATTGAACATCCTGAGTATCCTTTAAACTTTTATTTATTAAAGGAAACATTATTTAAAACATTGAAGAACTTGACACTTAGATGTTAGTAAAATCTAGAATTTCGGAAGAAGAGAATTACTTCCGTAGACAGAAAAAAAACACTCGATGACGCAACACTTCGATGAAATTAAGTAAATTAAAGGTAGCAAGGGAACAATGCTGATAGGTTATAGAACCGATAGTGCACAGTGCACCGGTGATATCAGTAACCATAGATTTGATTGGTAAATAGGTAATACGTAAAGAAAACATATAGTGTAGTTAGTAACAAACGCAAAAGTCCTTAGACAAATATCAATTATGGCGTCAGTCATTGTTAGGGTCAATAGGTAATTAGGTGAGAATACATTAGAAATTATCAAATTACTAGTAGACAAAAAGTAGTTTTGTAGTTCAGTAGTTTAGTAATTGAGTAGTTTCTGAAACCTGCCAGAAACTACTGAAAATTTCAGTAGTTTCAGTAAACTACTGAAATTTTACACAAAGCGCAGAATTATTTAGTCGAAAGTAATAACTAAAAGACGAACTTATGCTCATTGTAAGGCGAAGTAATAAATAGTTAAAAATATTCAAGGCAATTTCTTGAAGTAAAAGTGAAAAATATCCAGCCTAGCAATTAATCAGTTGGAACTTGGAAGTGAGTTTGATAATAAAAGTAGAAGTAGAATATTTCCCGTCACGTTTATGATAGTTTGGAAGTAGTGAATCGTGAATTAAATTGATGGAACGTAATGAAAAGTTAAATAATTTATCTAACTATAAAATAATGGAAGTTTTAGACGTTTCACAAATATCAAATCAAGTTTAAGATATCAAAAATTCTTCTTCGGTTCACAACTTTAGTGGGTTTGGTGATAGAGATTTTAATTCTGAAAATAACAATTTGGTTTGACGTTATAAATGAACCACACTTTTTTCATTCAATAAACGAAAGTGCTTCTTCTGTGGGAGAGATAAATCACCTCTCCTTTTCTGGCTCTTCTAACGTAGACTCCCTAAATATACACTTACCCAAAGACCAAACGAATAACGATGGTAGTTCGTACTTAAAACTTTCTAAAGAAACATTATACCCGATACTCTTTGTCACACCAAATGGGCCAGATCTTATAAATGATAATACAGCCGTTTTGGTGAATATTTACAATCACGCTCACTCTGTTTCCCCTACAAAAGACGTTATCGATAATAGTTTACCATAAATACCTACCACTAAACTTGAACGTTCTGACTGTAAGTCTATAAATTCAACAATAGTTCCACCATTATCTGATAATTGTTATTATGCTTCTTCTGTTTCTCCTACACTAGCCCCAAAATTAACCTTACCAAAAGAACTTACCATTGATCATAAACGTTCGGACTGTAGTTCCTTAAATGAAACAATATTTCCAATCTGATTTGGAGGTTTCCTTAATTAATAATTCTATTGCAGTTAATAATGAAAGAAATTGGTCTAATTTTAATCTCCGTGCAGAACATATAAATTCTGAATAGACAACTAATAATAATCAAATTTTATTCAAAACAGATGAGCACTCGTGATGAGAACAAATGAGCATCGTATATAAGTCAAGTTCGAATAGTACTTTCGATGCTCCACCTATGTTGGAAAATAGTATAACTGTTTTACTAAATGCAACAAATAGTACACTTCTGTCTAGGTTAATAAACGGAACTGGAACAGAATATAACATAAACAGAAAAATAACCAAAACTACTAAATAGTTCTACATTTAATAAAATTCAACCACAAAATACGTTTAAATATCCAAACCTAAAATATAACATAAATTCGATTTTTAAGAACTATCAACCGTCTCTTAGAAATTTGCACCCCAGGTACATTAATTTAACAAATTACAATTTTATTGATAAACAAAAAGATTTCTTAAACAAACGCATCAAATGCATTCCAAAAGGGCCATTCTATAAAAATAATTATTACTTTCTAACAGCTGAAATTCTTCATATCCTAGATAAGAATCAAAACCTTCTACAGGATATCTTGTTCTTAAATGACATTAATAGGGCCCTAAAACATATCTTAATTAGCAATAAAAATACTATATCTCCTGAATATACGGTTTTCAAAGTAGTCATGGGTACATGCAAATCTAATAACTTCACCATCACTTCACAGACAAAGGAAATTGTTTAGTGGTTTTAAATAATTCCGATCATTAAAATGGTACATAAATTCCTAAATGCAGATAAATATGTCACAATCACTAAAGAACCGTCAAATCAGATGCATACAGAACTTAAATCTTTGACAAAAAAACACACCTGATAAATTCAAGGATTCTAAGTTTCTTATACCCCGCAACTTCACCACACCGTGTATTTAAAGCTTTCCAAAGTTGCACAACTGGCCTAAGGAGTTACAGCTAACTGAAAACTACATATTACAATTACCCGTAAGACCAATAGTCTCGTTTTGTTCATCATTAATGTACAACTTTATAAAATGGCTTAATACCAAATTCAAAGAACTTTTAAATATTAATTATGGTTATTCAATCCTAAACTCTGAACCGTTAGTTAAGGAATTGCAGAATATTATTTTTTTTCCTCATTACAGAATATTCTCATTCGATGTTTCAAGTCTATTTCCCTGACCTGATACCAAGACCTGATACATTTAAATGTAGCCAGATAAATTAAATTGTAGATCCCTTTCTGATACAGAATGCCAGTTTATAATTAACATTTTAAAATGTTGTCTCAAACAAGACTTTTTGATATTTAATGATATTCTTAGAAAAGAAATAACAGGTTTACCAATGGGAAGTTGCTTAGCTCCAATCCTAATTCTAACAATTATTGATCCACTCCAAACAACTATTCATGTCAAACTTAGAAGAGGAGCTGCTACACTCAAATGACCATCTCGTGAAATAAATAAAATTTTATAAAAGATATGTCGACAGCATATTGATAAAGATGAGATTCCTCTTTTGAACTCTGTGTTTAACTCAGCTCACCCATATATAAATTTTACTTATGACTTATCAGTAAACTCCAAAATTCTTTCTTAGATATTTTTCTTGATCATTCCGATGATAAATTATCTTTTCAAATTTATAGAATAAACACATATTGCTATACCATGATACACTTCAATTCAATGGCACCTTGGCCACATAGACTAGTAGGTTTCAGGTCTCTGATTCACAGGGCATTGATCGTTCCCTAAAACCACATTGATTTCTTTAGTGAGGTCAGCATTATTAGAGAGATTGCTAAGAACAACTGCTACGATGATACTATGTTACTGAAATTATTCAACCAAAAAATCCATTCAATGGAACTAATTTAATTCCAGTTCTCTTATCTCGAATAAAAATTCTATTCTATAACTTATTTAAGTAAGGATTGCATTAATTTCAACACACCTTTCAAAAACACAATATAGAAATTAGTTTTCACACCTCAAACAAAATCGATAAGATTAAAAACAACAGAAATCAAACATCTACATCTCAACAATGTGGTGTTTACATATTGGACTGCCAGACTTGTGAAAAATTCTATATTGGAGTCACAGAAAGGAATTTTAAGATGAGGGTGTCAGAGCACTTCAGAGACAATAGATTGAACAGTGACAATAGTCAATTTACTAACCACATTTCAGAAAATAACCATGATTTTGACCCAAGTAAAAACACTAGTTATCTACAAGTTTGTAGAAAACCACATATTTCAAAACATTTAGAACAGATTCATATTTTTGTGGGTGGATCTTCTCAGAAAGGTAACATCATTAATAAACAAATGAATTATGACTTGACAAATTTTCTTAAACTAATATATTTAAAATAAAAACTTCTTATACATTATATTATTCTGTTATATTCAAAAAATTTAAATGTCACTTGTCTGATCTACGGACTCTTGTTATTTCAATAACATTATACACTTTACAGTAATTTTCATTATCAAATTGATTGTTGGTTCTCGGCATGACGACGAATGGTTTTTGTTGTAATGTAAATTTCCTCAATTAGTTTTATTGTTCAAGTATATATTAATGTATTAATAAACTATACGTGGTTTGATAAGTTACGCACTCTAGTGGAGTTAAATTAGTCTGGGTGAGTTTCACTTGAAGATACCTAAAAAGGAAAAAATATATAACTTGCTAATGTATGTATTCTTCATAAATTTTACCTTTTTATTGTCAATATTAAAATTTTAATCCTTTTGGGATTTTATAAATTAAATGATTTTTATAAAGAATTTTTTGCAATAATGTTTCATAATTGTTTGACTATACGCATTTTGACATTTCAGGCATTCTCAAAATTTGTTCTTGTTGCTTTGTGGTTCTAACAATGGCGAGATCTAAGGTTAAATTACAATTGTAACTACAGTTTTCAATGTATGAAAATAAGAACTATTAATTTGTAAACTTTCAAAATGTTAACTTAAAATATAAATAAAATAATTCCAAAAACTTCGTTTAATGAATTTCAACATGTGACGTGATTCACATCGAGATTAAGGTAATTCATTTTTTACATTTAAATATTACTTTTATACTCAATAACATTAGTTTTATGCCCATAACAGCGTAAATAAATTTATCAAGGCATTGATGCATTCCTCCGTCAGTATCTAGCATAAGGCCAAAAAAATTTATTATACTACAAACTAAGTAAAGTACCATACAATTATGTTTTGTGTTTGCGGAATATTGGATATTATTGAAAGATTTGTTTTTATTTACGAGCTATCGCTTTATTTAAAGAGAAAGTAAATTAAAGCTTTAAAATCACATTAAAGCTTTAAAATCTTCACTTTTTAGTCTTATGAAGCGTATAAATCAAGCGGAAGTACGCAGATGACAACAAATCTTTCAACAACCTTCAATATTCCGCATATACATGTTTAGCAATAAAACTTAGAAGCAGGTCTCATCATGGAAAATATAGTAAAGGAGAGAAAGGGAAAATGTAATATAATGAAGGGTTAAATGCAAAATGAGATGAATTGGAATGGAAAAATGTGAGGAACGGAATAAGAGAGGTGTCTGGGTTAAAAAAAAATGGTTATTAGATCTAAACATAGGTAAAATATATTTTGACTTTTTTAAAAGTAAAATATATTTTGAAAAATTTAATTGAAAGAATATTTCAATATCTTGAAAATTCAAAATTTTGCTTTCGTTTGAATAATTTTTATTTCTTAATTACAATACATATATTAAGTTCTTTACTGAGAACTTAATACATTTCAATAGATTGCACAGATAAAGCAATTTATTTAATTTATAATAATTTATTATTCCAATTATGCATTTTATTATATTACAAGCATTGCGCAATACTAAAGAAATCGCATGATTTATGTAATTATTTCTGAATTACAGTAGAACTCCTCTCATGTCGCCATCGGCTGGTTCGCCAGTCAGGTTGATCCGACCGTGCTCGAGCCGAACTTATCCCTACTCGTCGCTAACTGTCCACCCGTCGCGCCATTGTTGTCTACTTGTAGCTATCGCTTTTTCGCTTTAGTACTCCGTCATCTCACGTATCGTTTCTTTCGTTGTGCTTGTTTTTTGTACTGTACATACTATGCAGTTTTTATTGCTTACTGTTAAACTACACAGTATGTACAGTACAGTATGTTCGTGCTTGGTTTTGCGAAAGTGTTCTTCTGTGTTCTTTACAGTATTTGTGTTAAATTGTGTGTACAGTTGTATTTGTATTATCCATGAGTGAAACGTAAACACGTTACCCTTTCATTAAATGCAAAATTAGTAGTGCTACAAAGACCGGACAAAGGGGAGTCACTCCAAAAAATTGCCAAGGAACTCAATGTAGGACAATAAAAGATTGGAAAAGAAATCAGAAAGACATTGAGTCATACACAGTGACGATAGATAGATGGTGAAAACGCTCATAAGAATCGGAAAACATTGAAGAAGCCTAAACTTGAACTGTTTGATAACGCATTGTGGCTGTGGCTCGGCCAAGAAAGAAGAAAAGGAACCCCGATACCTGGACTCACTATAAAAAAAAGGCAATAGCTTTGCACAAAAAACATATCAGCCGAAACTGAGTTCATAGCTAGTGAAGGCTGGACTGAGCGCTCGGAACCCCGTCTTGGCGTTCGGTTTGTTTAAATTTCTGGCGAAAAACTATCTGCTGATGCCGAGGCGGCTAAGAAGTTTTCTGTGAAGTTTCAAGATATTGTCGAAGAATATAACTGTTACCTTGCTAAGTATATAACATAGACGAGGCAGGCCTAAACGATAAAATACTGCCAAACAAAACGCTTGCTGCATCAAATGAAACCGTGACAGGAACGAAACTTATAAAAGATAGACTAACCATTGCTCCTTGCAGCAACGCTGATGGTACACACAAATTTCCCTTGTTCGTTATTGCCAAATCTAAGAAAGCTATAGCATCAAAAAACCTAAACTTATCTTCCTTGCCGGTTTATTACCGCAATCAAAAATCTGATTGAATGAATTGCAATCTTTTCAAATCTTGGTTTTTCGACGAGTTCGTTCTATCTGTTAAGAGTACTATAAAAAGAATTGAAACAAAAAAAGCTCTCTGTTCGTGCTCTATTGCTGTTGGATAACGCATCATCGCATCCACCTGAGGAGGAATTAGTGAAAGGGGACATAACAACTATCTTATTTCCACCAAATGTCCATTACTAAGGTCAAAGAACAAATATGGTCACGCAGTTTTAGAAAAAAATATTAAAAGATCTTCCCAGCCTAACCAAATTAATCCAAATCATGTTTGGGTTGATAATAATGAAAAAAAAAGTTCAGTTGAAAAACAGCCATGATTGGAAACAAGCCCAAGCAAAATTTTCTGAAACTCTACACAAATTTAGAGCTTCTGATAACTTTCTTCTGTATGAAATATTTTTTCATTACACATAAACCAAAATTGATGCAATAATTATAAGAAATTTTTAGCTTATATATTTTAGTATGTAATATATAATGCGGGCGTATGCATTTGTATACAGGCGTGATATCTTTTAGAAGACACTCAGCCTAAAGTAAAATTATTCCATCGTATCCGTTAGGATACAGGTGGCCCAAATAATCAAAGCCAATTATATCCAAGCAGATAGAAATAGCACTTAACGTGTTAAATGAAATTGATGAAAAAGTGTATTTCTTTAAATCCATTACAAGTAAAAAGTTTAACTAAATCAACCCAAATGTAAAAAAGTAGACTTATTGTTATTTTTATAAGTGCTCCTATATTATTTCACGTAAATTTTACGTCGGAAGGGAAAGTACGACAGTAGAGGTTAATTTTTTCTTGCAAAATGAAAGTTAGTAGTTTTCTGTTCCATATGTGTTCCACAATTTGTTTTCCTAATATGTATTACTCTTTTTACTTTAAATACTATCAACAAATACTGCAAGCTTTACTTAATATTAATATTTTTGAAATCATACATGTGATACGGTGGTTCTTTGCGACAATGTGGTTCTATAACTGATCGCATAAATCAACTGGGTTTTAAACATTATTTATTTACAGTTGGACCCAATTTGATAGAAACTAATTACTTAATTATTTTAACTCTACCATTAATTAATTAACGAAGTTTGTTCCTTGCAATATATCCTTTTCAAACATTAGACATAACCTTATATAATCTCCTTGACAAATTAATAGGCGCGCTTAGCACTAGACTCGCTATCAATAAATCTAAAATAGAGACACAAAAGGATACGAAAATAAAGCCTAAGGACAACCACTAATTGTCTAGACTCATAATACACACGTTCATATTAAGTACCTTTTACACAGGTCTGTAAAGGTCTTTAACTTTGTGTTTTTGATGAATAAAATTGATATTAGACAGACACAATACTGACAAGTTTTTACGCCGTTGGTTTTTAAAGTGCATGTAGTTGTAACATAGGATAAAACCATTTAGGTGAGTTATGAGGAATATAATCCCTCCATACATATTTTAAAATAGTAAATTTAGCGCTATTTTCGTCTTTTACAGTTGTATAGTTTGTACCCCGTATTTATATACACATGGTAAAATAGTGATATACTTATGCGTCTTTATGTAGCAGCTGAATTTATGAAGTAAGTATCTTTACTGTAGAAATAGTGCGTCTGATGTGCTCTATAACGTAACGAAATTATATATTTCTATTTTGCGGTACACGTGGGGTAACATGAACCTCTTTCTTTTGAGAAAAATAATCCTGGTATCGAATTCCCCCAAAAGATCTAATTTTACCCAACCTCAGTTGCGCATCAGTTACTAGCTATTTTTTTATAATTTTTCCAGGTATGGTGCGAAATTATGTACGTAAAACTACCAGCAATGCAACAAGTGACGAATGGAGGGAATTTATAACTCTTGTCATATCATTTTGCATCCATGCAATGACACCAAAAAAAGAGTAAAAGTCGTAAACAAAAATATTATTTGTAAAAAAAGGGTTTAGAAAGACATCAAGCTTTAAACGAAAAGTTTGAACGTGAATTAGTGAATTACCTTCTGGATATGGAGCTCAGATTCTTTGAACTAACTAAGAAATATGTATGCACGATTGCTTTCTAGCTTGCTGTTAAAAATAAAGTGAAACATCCATTTATTGTTGACAAAGGACGGGCAGGTGACTGGTTCCAAGCGTTTTGTAGGAGGCATCCTCAGATGTGATATCTGAAAGCCTGAAGCCACATCCGCTGCGAGAGCACAATGCTTTAAGAAGGCAAATGTGAGGCAAAGTTTTTGATGTTTAGAAGGAGATGATCTTTACAATGTGGATAAAGCATGGGTGCAAACCACTCACCAGCCCTAGATAATAATTGCTAAAAAAGGTAAGAAACAACAGGGACTAATGAAACTGCAGTTGTGGCAATGAATGCTGCAGGACAATTTATTCCGCTAATGTTGGTTTTTCCGAGGGTCAGAATGAATCCTGAGGAATGGTGTCCCTCCCGGAATGTTAGTTAATTAGTCAATGAAAAGGTTGGAGTAATACTGAGCTCTTCTTGAAATATCTGCAGCATTTCCACAGCTTCGTTAAATTCTCAAGAGAGGAGAAGGCTCTTCTTTTAGTAGATGGACATTCAAGTCACAAATTGTATACTTGATGTGGGAATATCGGATAAGTGAATAAGGGTACACATATTCTTGAACTTCTATTAGGGCTTATCGATGGCCGAGACAAAGCCGCGGCTGAAATGCGAGAACACGGAGATCAAAACAGGACAAATCAGTTCAAACAGATCAAATAAATAAATAACGTCTTTATTTGACATGAAATAGCAGTGATATGAATTATCAATAACATAATTGATACTTATCCCTGATCTTACATTTAACCACACAATACTTAAAACTAAATTCGCAATACTTATTTCGTACCTTATATTAATATATACATCATATTAATATATACCATTTTAATAGGAATTAAATTAGCATTCAGTTTAAATACTAATATTTAATATTCTTCCTATAGCAGTAAATATACATTTAAACCAGATTTAAATTTACCAGGCTCGCTGTCTAACTATCTAATGGTATGCGATTATACAGTGAGGCTATTTTATAAGAGAACTGAAAATTTCGAGCTCTTCATTAATTTTAATTTTACACTCATTTTGAAATCTTGATATTTGTTGTTTATTACCAAATAATATAGCAACCGATTTATTAGGATTCAGTACTAAGGCATGTTTTGTGGAATACTTTTCCACTGCCGACAAATCAGCCTAAAAGTGAGTAGCAGAATATTTTATGACATTTTGGAAGTTAGAGGTATACAGCACAGAACCCAATATAGACCCCGTTCAAATCAGTTCATATCAGCCCAAATCAAATCAAATAATATCAAAACAGTACAAATGAGATAAAATTAAATCAAATCAGGTGAAATCAAGTCAAATCATATCCAATCAGATCAAATAAGTTCAAATAAAATTAAACGAGAACAAATCAAATCAGTTCAAATCGATCAAGTCAGTTCAAATCAGATCAGCTTAGATCAATTCAGTTCAAATCATTTCAAATCAAATCAGATCAAATCAGATCAAATTAGATCAAATCAGATCAAATCAGATCAAATCAGATCAAAACAGTTCAAATCAGTTCAAGTCAGATCAAATCATTTCATGCGCATATTAAACAACTGATTAGACTATAGTAGGCGGGGCTTCGGCCTTGTGCGCTAGACGGGTATTTTAGAAATTAATCAAGAAAAGAGCCCTGAACAATAATTTACCCTAAACAACTATTGTTCAAATTGAATTTACGACTTATCAGGTGACAGTCAAAATTAAAAGGAACAACTTTTGTTTTATGACAGATAGAACAAAACGTAGGACTACCAGTATATGAAAGGTGGGGTGGCGATCACGTCCACGAATTTTTTTTATAACAAAAATATATTCCTATTAAAACTTTATAAAAATAAAGTTTATTTATCAGAATAAAGAAATAGAGGAATGAATAAAAAACAAGTCTAATAAAAGTTGCTACAAAAATGGCGCAAGTGTTTGCGATATAAACGTGTTCTTCTATTCGGAAAATAATTTAAAACTTTTCATGTCACTTTTAAAGTTTGTAATAGAAGTTCCATAAGTTCTTCGAGTTTCGGACTGGGTATATGTTTCTGTAAGACGAGGGCACTTGTAATATTTTACACATGTTGTTTTACGATATATTTGGTTTTACGGGATTTAGTTCCATAAACGAAAATAAAAAACTACAAGAATTAGTCTACACGCTGAAAAAAAGGATTAATGTCCAATAATTTTAAAGTGTAAAGTAAACGACAAACTCAAACAGAAAATAATTAGAAGATTAGAATACCTAAACATATCTACATGCAAGATGTATTTTTAACATTGTTGTATATTTAACACAAATATGTTCAACGAATTAATCAAAGAATAAATTATTGACATTATGTGGAAGAAAGGTAGTATTAACGAATATTTTGAGACAAAATAATAGTGATATTTCTGGAAAATCGGCCATCCAGCGAAACACTCTATAAAATTTCCCGTAAGCTCAAAATGATCACATTAAAGTGCATTGAACTTCGCCTATAGATCGTATTTCGTTGTCGATGTAAAGTGGCCCGTACAATAGCTTGGATTAGGACACTGTTGTTTGATGGATAGGGTGCCAGAGGTCCTTTACCTAGACGTCAGATAAATGTATGAAGAACATGCACATAATTTGAACATGTAAATTAAACAACCACCATTTGTTTTAAACCACAATATTGAAAAATTCAACAATTATAATTTAAATATATTATAACGCCTCTTTTAAGCGTTATGAGTGATCAGATTAATGAGCTGTATATATCTCGGCGGGTTGTGGATCTCTGGGAACCGTTCCAGCTAGTCCTCTGATGTTGCTTCTGGCACCATCCACCAAACATGACTCTTCCGAATTAAGTCAAAAGAAAAATATATTTGTGGTGAAGGAATGATTCAAATTCAAAT
>WYDF02320522.1:0-14455 GCA_009867245.2 Adranes taylori
TCGATGGAACGAAGAGGAAGCCGCCGTCAATCACAAGGCCAACCAGAAGATTTGTCTTTAACAACCAGTTCGCCGATCCCTCTAACAACTTCTTGGCTGGTAGATAGAGTTCTGAAACTTGGTATACCAGACAGCATTCATCATATGTTATTTGAAATAAATTAACCGTATAATCGTAAAACTAACTCCATTTTCAAGAAAAGTTCCTAAAGCGAAAGTTAGGTATATACATAAATATAAAGGCACACGTGCCTGACGGCGACTGCAACTCCGAAACAAGTGCTCGTCAAACGTTAGTTTACTTACACAGAAAAATACAACATAACGGATACAGTAGGGAACTAAACGTGTTGTACTTTAACCAGACAGTAAATAGTAAATTATATTAAAAAACAATAGGGTGACATTTGTATCCACACATGCACACAAACACTTACCTCTTTTAGGCCCTTGGCAAGTAGCACTGTAGAGCAGAACATGACCAATAGATCACTAACAGTTATAGAAACCAAAATACCTGCAATAATTCGAAACAGTTTATATTGCGGTTTAATGATTGCGAGAAAATGAATTTTATATGCATTTGCTTACGGCAATTATCTATTAGCTTAAACACGCACAGTTGTGCTTGACTAGTCATACGTGACTAGAAATATTGACAAGTCATGCGTGCGTGTGTGCTACATGTACAGTCATGCTCTGGCAAAGTGGTGCTATGCACAACTTATATTTGCATTTATAGTTAACTCATCATGACATGAAAATACATGTCTGCATTTTGCATTCATATTACATTACATGCAAATCTATTGAATACCTTCGCGTTTGGTACATAATCGTCCTTAGAAAACTTACAGGCAATGCATTGAAAGCACACTAGGAAAATAATTATGCAAACTGTTTAATTTCTCTTAAATTCAAAACTATAATAAGTGTGGTCCCTGACTAAATTAAATGCGTGAATAAGTCGAGTAAACAATACACTGTTGTATCTTCTTTCTACCCCAAAAATAATTTTGTGAAGGTTTGTACCGACCGACTCCAACCCGACTAAAAATAGTGAATTATCCGTCAATAACTTAAAATCAGTTTAAATTATATTTGACATAATTATAGCACAAACTCAGTTAGAGCGCGCTTAATCCGGACCCACATGTAGCAGTACGTGTATACGTTAATAAGTGAACCGGGATCAAGTAGACTAGTGAATTGAGAGCGGGTGCGAAGGCAAGTGAAAGAAGAAAATGTTTGGTGAAAGAAAAGGAGATTTGTGGAAACATTGTTCTAACACAATACCCGTATCCTGGCACTTAATATGCTGTACGACTTGTCACGAATGGTTTTATCAAAACTGCAGTGAATTAACTATAAAAGAACTAAATTGGTTTGCGGTCTCTCCGAGAAAAGGAACATGGGTCCGCACCAAGTGATTGGCAGGCTCAGTATCAGTTATCTCATTGGAAGACACTGGAAACGATAAAACGGCAGTTCAAGCTAGCATGTCCACAACAAAACATAACAATACTCTTAATGATGTAATGACTAATCCAATTTCCATGGAAAGAAATTCTAACAGAATAGTGAAACAATTGAAATTGCAAGTAAGTTGCCGATGAACTCAGGAGAGAAATTGACTTCCTAAAAATCGTGAATCAAAAACACTTCCGATAAAGCAAGTATGCGAAATGAGGTCGTAATCATAGGACTGCCCAAATATGACAACACTCCACCGCTTAATATAGTTAAGAATATATATGATGATGCGCTCAGAATTGAATTCAAATTGATATTACTTACTGTCATGTAGTTCACACATAAAAAATAATACAAATTCATATCGATGCAGACTTTCCGGCCGTTACTTTATCGGAATACTAAAATTGCCAAACGATACTAAATTGTACTGAACCAAACCCTGAAACTCGCATATACCAAAACGTTAGGGGCTTGAACACAAAATAATATGAATTTTACACGTCAATATTATATTTTGATGTAGACATATTTGGTATTACTGAATCCTTGGTACAAGACAATAGTATCAATAATGAATATTTTCCACCGAACTACTAAGTCCTTAGATATGACCGCAATTTAAATGCCTCAGGATTAAAAAAAGGAGGTGGAATAATCCTAAGCATAAATGATAACTGGATCTGCACACAACTAAACTTCTCGGATCTAATCAGAGAATGCGCAAATGTAGACATAGTTGAGCTAAACTCACATCGACATCTTCTAACGCCAGCATATGTGAATGGTGCTTTATATTCCGCCATGACAAAATGAGTAATGTTATGAAAGTCTATTTGAATTATAGAATCTATGCACTACATGTTTGACAAAAATCTATTAATTGTAGGTGATTTCAATCTCTCTATTAACTCTCGGTATGAGGTAAATTCAAAGATGGCACTACTGACTCAATTTATAAACTTCTTGAATCTACCTCAATGCAATGATATTTTGAATAACTAAAAATACATCCTCGACAGTACTGAATAATATTCATTGTGATGTTGAAAGGGATAAAATATCTCTGGTTTCTGAAGATGCATATCTCTGAAGATGAGTTACTATCTAAACCCAACCATGAAACTCGTTTCAAATTCAACACTAGGAACAGCTCTTACAACTTGCGAACATGCAACTTTAACGTGATATGATTCTATATAAATATTGACTGCTATCGTATGGAAAATTCTTCTAATGCAATTAAGACACTCTACTATAAAATATATCAGGTATTGGATTTTTATGTACCTAAATGTAAAAACTTTAATAGCAATTTTCCTATTTAGCAGAGGTTTAGTTGAGGTATACTCAAACATATCAAGAGAAAACAATACTTTCAGAAGATATGGAAGAAATCACGAAATCAGTATTATAGAGAAAAATTTACGAAACTAAGATCAACCATAAAAGGAGAGATAGCCGCTGCACATAAGAACTACTTACAGAAAATTGAAAATGAAGTTAGCAGTAATCTATTAAATTTCTGGAAGTGGTAGATCATAGAAGAAGGGCAGACAGCCAAATACCGCGAGAAATGACTGTTAACAACAGAAAATTAATGAACACACCACTTTCAAACTTCCTATAGCAATGACTCTGATGATAATGGCCGGGTTCCTAATGATGTAATTTATGCAGTTATAGATATCGTGACATCTCTGAATAAGAAATTGAAGGTATGCTGAAAAGGCTTAAAACAGCTATGTAAAGGAATGTGACAATGTTCCAAGCTTCCTCCTAAAGGACTGTGCTGTTATTCTATGTAAACCATTGGCAGCGCTATTTAATTTATCATTAAAACATGGACTTTTCCTGATGAACTGAAGATAAGCAGAACCTGCCCGATATTTAAAAGTGGCCGAAAATCTACTATTACGAATTACAGACCAAGATCAATCATATCAAATATATCGAAAGGCTTTGAAATGTGTATATATGATAAACTGTTTCATCAGGTAAAATCAATAATATGGGTTAACCAGCACGGTTTCTGCTCACGAAGATCAATAGCTACCAATCTAGTAGAATTTACTAAAACGATATCTAATGCATTAGGCAACCGGTTTCAAGAAGATACACCGTATCTGATACGGTGTAAACGGATTTCACGAAAGCGTTTGACATGATGAATCATGCGATTCTGTTAGACAAACTGAATAACTACGGATAGTATTTCTCAAATCGAACTTAAATGATCGGGTACTAGATGTTGAGCATCAGGGCTATATGTTACCTGAGCATGAAGGCTATATGCAGCTAAGATAGATGGGTACCAATGAAATTTCCCGTGTGTATGACATATCAAAAGTCATTCTCAAAAGAGATATGGACCAAGACAAATCAATTAAGTTACTGGGCAGGCCTTTACTGCTGAAATAGAACCAGAGCTTTAGAGACATATTATTTAGAACAAAGAATGTTTGATTTAACAATTACCGATGTCAAGAGGTTTGCGTTCCAAGTTCCATCGTCATGGAATTCGAGATGTTTTTAATCAGGAAAAAAAAGTGACTGGAAAAAATTGTATTATTCCTTTAAGAAAGAAATCCAAATCACGCTTTACATCAGCCAGAAGTGACGTCTTCTGCAAGGATTCGGGGCTTTTACTGAGAACGAGTTATGCCTGAGATTATTCCGGAGTTATTTCTCCGCGGCTTTTCCTGAGATCAAATATTTTTTTGTGGAAACAACAAATTTCTTAAAAACCATGCTTTGAAAATTTCGTTACTCATCCCCACACTTTTCTGATTGTAATACTTTAATGGAAGAGCATTTCTTGAAATTGTTTAGAATGCTCGTGGGTTTTTTGGTTTCCCGATCATTGCAAGATCTATTTTATGATTTGCTGATGCATTGCTGAAAGCAAGAATTGTTACCCTTTCTTGTAGCCAACGTTTGTAGCCAAGGGCTGATTTTTCTGTTCTGACTACAAGGCTCTTTCTAGGCAAGGCTCATTCAGCCCAAGGCTCATTCAGCCCTGGGCTCAAGCCCTGTCTCATCAAAGTTGAAAATTTGATCGCTTGTAAGGCTTTCATTTTCAATAAACAGATGAAATTTTTTACGCAATTCTATCATATCTTCCACATTTGACGACTGTTTTTTCCCACAAAGAGTTAACTGGCGGATTCCATAACGTTTAGTAGAGCGATTCGCACTACACTGAGCGGCACTGTGCTATGACAGAACGAAGTCAGATTTTGGGTGAATGACACTTGAGACAAAGGCTAGAGCAACGCGCACTCGCGAATTATAGTGTGTACAGCCTGTCGCGCAATCTCTGTGGTAGCGGTACACTCGATGACGAAAACTAGACGCTTGCTTGCTAACAAGCGGCACATTTTCTCGTTGTCTCGTTGCCTGGTTGCTTTTTTATTCGTGAGACGTCGGAATGTCGAACAAGCGAAGATCCGATAAGTGAGGCTAATGTATTGAACTTCGTTATCAGGAGCTTCAGCACTGTGTGTTCTCTTTGCACAATAAGTTTTAAATTTTCCACATGGATCTTAGGAAAAACAATATGGAGACAAAATATGGCCCTTCATAAATTTTACATTTTCATTCCTTATTATTTTCATTAACAAAATACAAACTATAAAAAAATATGAATACACATAGGTATACTCTTAGGTATAGGCAAAAAAATAGTTGATGTCCCGTTATGAGGAAAAAATTAATTCTTACTTTAGTTGCACCTGTATTTATTAATTTTGATATTCATACAGGTTACTCACCTGATAAATTTGAACTGATTTCAACGCTGCAAGCAACAAATGTCGAACCTAAAATCCATAAAATTGCAGCTACCACATTATAACCATCAAATCTCTTCGTTTTGACAATTCTTTTATCTAAATTATCATCAAGATTTTGAAGTCCACAAGTAACCGTACTCATTTTACGTTCTTCTTATATGATATATTTAAAAGTATAATTTTTAATCTTTACTATTCGGAAATAATTTTGTATTTACATAATATATTATCATTCAAAATTTAATTTTGACAGTAGGATAAGTTCAAAGAATTAACTTGATTTGCGCTTGCTCTGATACATATATCATTAGCAAGCGCATGGCTGATTTTAAATAAAAATACTAAATATCAATAATGACATCATACAATTTCATATATTTTTTTAACAAATGGAATCCATAATTAAATTCGGGTCGACGACGCCGCTTGGGGGGTGTTGGGTTTTTGTGGTCAAATATTGTTAAAAGCACTTTGAATTACCCCCCCCCCTCCCCTTTTTTTTCTCTCTTTTTATTCTTTCTCCCTCTATATTTCCCTTCTACTTATTTCTTGTACTATTCATCTCGTTATAGCTGTTTCCTTTGCTTCTGCTTGCAGATATACCCTCCAATTCTTCCTGATACAGAATTGATGCTCTATTTATGTAAATATGTTATAATGCTCTTCATATAACCACTAAATTCGCAATAACAATGTTAAATAATAAGGGTTATTGATTTCTAGTATTTATAATGCATGGTATTATTCTATTCGCGATTTTTAATTGATAGACAATGTTGTTTCAAGTTAATTATAAACCAAAATTAGCATAATACCAAAATTAGGATAAGTTAGGATAATACCATTCCATATTCCATTAAAAAAAAGATCAAAGTGCCACGAACTAGATATAATATGATTTTTGTTATTATTTGTTCTTCAGTCTTGAGAATGGACATAAGCGAAACGTCCCTTACGGCACGACAATGTCCGGATATACGGTTGCTGATGCTGGTCAGATTAAATTGTTGAATGGTCCTTTATATCGAAGATATTGAGGGATTGTCCATCCACTTGAAGATGTGAAATAGTTAGTCGAATATATGAAATACATTGATTGACGGTTGAAGACGGCTTCCTCTTGATTTCATAGCTAAGACACGGTTAAAGGGAAGGGTTATGACCGTAAATATGAGAAAAAAATTAGAAAAAGGACGATATGGAAATCAAAAGATTCTGCTGACGTTATTTCGAATTTGATTCTTTTTAATCGTAGAGATGATCGTAGATTTTGTAGAAAATGTTTTTATTCTTGATTAGATATATGTTGAAAGTAAAATTTATTTTGATAATATTTATTTAATATGAAATTCAGTATGACGCTAGTGTGAACAAATCCAGCTCATGGCAGCGATAACGCTCGCTGAGCGCGGAGTAGTCATGGTCGTTTTATTGTTAATTATAACGCCGGATAGTGCGAAGTTTTCACGTCATATCTGTGGAGCACATCTCCCAAATTACGTATCCTCTTTATTGGAATGTGTGGGTATTTATATACGGATTCCAACGGTGGCACACTCTTTGTGTCCCGTCAGTAGTGGCAGTTGTTCTACGTGTCTAAAGGCTCGGGAGACATTGAATTGGTATCGTCTTCTGTTGAAATACTTGGAACATATAGAACTATGACCAATAGAAAATCTCTTTTGCGCGTTGGAAAGTATAGAAACGAGAATTGCAACGGCTTATTGCTGAATTTCTACGAAGCTATAAAATCGTGCACCAATAAAAGCTATCGGCAAAAACGTTACGAAATAAAAAGACAAAAATCGTTCGTCTTCCTAAGAATTACTCCGAAATGATAAACTCAAGTGCCAATGGTTGACAGCATTTTGCCAATTGTAAATATAAAAGTGGAAGACGTAAAACCATTAAAAATTTCCTCGAAATAAAAACAGTATAAATTAAAAGAAGCCAAATTCCAAAAGCGAGAAGACAAACTTTCTTGCTAACATTTACGATCGCAAAATGCATACAAAATGGTGTCTGCATTTGACGCGCGAAAATAACCCATTTATAAAAATCTCGAACCAAGTTAGATGACGGCGGAAGCTTATATATATATTCTCTCGACAACGAAACAAAACAGTTTTTGTTCATCTTCTTTTTAAACGCATAAGGGATCCTATTTGTGATCCTTTCTTCTATCTCTTTATCTCCCTCCCATCTCTTTATATCTCTTTCACCTGTTGTCTGCTTGCAACGAAAGCATATTGCAGCTTGTGGAAACTTTTTCTCCCCTCTGTGTAGTATGAATAGCTTAACTACCGAAGTTTTTTCCAGGTTCCAGGAATTTTATCCAATTAAATTTTATTTAGCGATTTATATTATTTTAGATGAAATATTAGCCGATAACATTTCATTTCCCTGATATTCTGCAATTCCTATCACACTTCTTCAACTAACATCTACTTCCTCTCTCCATACCTCCATATCCAAACCTTGTTATGGTTCTCTTCTCTTCCATGCTTTTCCCAGATGTTAAATATTTTATTGCAATCCTCTCTTATCCTTCAACCAGTGATACTTTTTGTTATTCTTACTCACTACTTATTCATTCCTTTCTTGTAATTCCACTCGTCTCATTCTATTTTGTACTACTCATTCTGTCATACTATGTAAACTGTAATCGTTCAGTCGTCTAATACACATTTTCTTTCTGTCTCTCAGCGATTCATTACCTCTTACCTGAATACATTCCTCCCTCATTGCTTGTATATACATTCTCTTTACTAATCATTACGTCTCTTGTATTGAAATTACTACAATCCGTTAATACGTAATTCAAGAAGAGGGGGCATTCCTTTCTTTCGGCATCAAATCAATCTTCCGAAGTATAACATCGAATCGCAAGAGGTCTTTGGAATAGTAAGAGCTGTTTCGAGTTCCGATTCTGTTAGTATCAAACAAACTACCGAACTGTAAACATTGGATCATAAGAAGTCTTTAGAATGGTAAGAGGTCTTTAGATTTCAGTTACTTTCAAACGATCTTCCGAAGTGATAACATATAATCGTAAGAGGTCTTTAGAATAGTAAATTTCTTCACCATCATCAATAGTGAACCCGCGCCACGCCAATCTAATCCGATCTGTGCGGCGAGCTGCCACTCGCGACGCTGCTAATGGGAAGCCTTATCGACTTATCACAGATGGCGCATACATTCTATAATCTTACAGAATTACTGATGTCCCTCCGGTCCTCAATGGCTGTCTCAGGTAGCTGTGAGTCTTCTTATTCCCCATGTTCAAGTTATCCCGATGTTCAAGATCTTGCATACCGCTGACATTAACTTTTCAGTAGTAAGTGAAACAGCATTGAAATTTTAACAAAACCGTCTATTGTTCTTTATAGACAATACAAACAGAGAGGGAAAATATTAATGCATAACAAAAGGTCAATGATAAACAACTACATAAAAATGAAAATAATATTGCAATAATGGCGGATAAAAGAACACATAATAATATAGCTCAGCGGTTTACATAATAAAAGCGGCGGATATGAAATAATAGCGGTGCATGTACAGCAGTGCGGTGATAAAATAATAATAAATAAAATATGTAAAGCAGGTACAACCTAGCAATAATAAAACGGAATAACAGGAAAGATTGGAGATACTAGGAATAACAGGAAAGATAGATAGGAATTTGACTGCAATATTATCAAATGCATTTTTACCTAGAACTGAACGTTTTAGAGTTCTCAGACCATTAAAATAAAATTACAGAGTCTTTCGTTGTATATGCTGATTTTGAGGCAATACTAACCCCCATTTCGACCTGTACCCCTTCTTTGTCTTCTTCATATACTTTCAATATTCAAAAACATGTTGCCTGCTCTTTCGCTTACCTGATTGAATGTAATTATAATGCTAATCTTACCAAATTCGACATACACTAGAAACACTTGACATATTTACGAGAAAGTAATTAAAGCCGCTGATAAAGTACGAGACCATAACCATTTAACTGGTGAGTTTTGGTCCAGAATGTTCAAATTGCAATCTTAATTATAAAGTCGCATATTTCCTCCCCGTATTCTTTCACAATTAGATACATTGCCTTCTCGAAAAACTTAGATGTTGGAACCTATACTGTCAAAAATAATCAGGAGAGAGCTCATTCATTCAAATTAAGATTTCTGGATTCCATACTATTCATGAATAGTTCTTTAGACAAATTAGCATCTAATCTCAACCCCGATCAATTCCTAGAAGTTAGGTCTTTTCCAAATTCAGATCAATTTAAATTAATAACACACTAAAGACATATTTCCTTATGAATATCTTGATTCCATTGAGAAACTTAATGATGTCAGTTTACCGGAGAAAAAATTATTTTATAATAAGTTAAATCAAACCCATATTTCAAACGCAGACTTTCTCAATTGATTTGGACTACATTCGAATGCAAAACACTTCGTGACTATATGCGCTTACATTTAAAAGCTGATGTCCTTCTCTTGGCCGATGTATTTGAAAACTTTAGAACAGTAAGCATATGGTTTTGACGCTGCACAATACTATAAAGTTCCAGGCCTCTCTTTTCCTGCCGGCCTGAAATATTCAAATTGAATTATTTACTATATCGAAAAATTACATTTTATTAAAAAATCTATTCAAGGTGAACTATCAAGTTGCATGTATCGTCATGATAGAGCTAATAATCCATTCATGAAAAAGAATGAGAAATATGCTTATGATGATTCAAAACCTACATCCTATCTGCCTATTGGGGTGCGAACAATTTATGTAGATAGGCTCTCTCACAACCTTTAGCTTATGGAGAGTTGAAATTTTTAAGCCAAGACTAAATTGATAATTTGGATATACTGAACGTTTCAGTTGATTCTCCGTAACCATCTTGGAAATTGATGTCGAATATTCTAAAGAAATTCATGATGAACACAATGATTTACCGTTCTTGGCTGAGACAATGATTCCACTAACATCGAAATTCAAGCAGACACAACTAACTCCAAATTTACAACATAAAGAGAACTATGTCGCGCATTATAGAATAATCCAGCAAGGTATGAAAATACTAAGAATTCACAGTTCTAAAGTTTAAACAATCGAAATTGTGAGAACAATATCGTGATGGTGAGAACAAGTTTCGTTAAATACTACTATGCGTCAAGCCAAATACCTAGCTAATAGTGTTGAACAATGCAATTTTTGGCAAATTTATTGAGAACATAGAGAAAAGAAAGGATATCCGAGTTGTAACTAGCTGGGAAGATGACGGACATCGAGGCGGATCTCGCAGCTTAATTGCAAATTAAAATTCCGCGATATCACGATTTTTTCCGAATACCTCATTGCAATCCACTTGACTCCAGGCAAGTCCTTCTATGATAAACCAATTTACATCGGATTTACTGTACTAGAATATATGATTCAAAAGTTAAACTGTGCTATATGGACAGAGTTTCATTTACTTTAGATATTCAGACTAATAATTTATTTGATGACATGAAACAAAACATTAGCCGCTTTGATACTTCTAATTTCCCCCTATCAAATCCCTACCAAATTCCCCTTCAGAACAAAGCAATTCCTAGCCTCATGAAAGTCGAATATGGTAGTAAATTAATGTATGAATTTCTAGGATTTCGGGTTTGCTTAGTTGAAAAAACATTGCTTCGCAGAACGCAGCTGAATTTTTGATCTATTAGACATAATATTTTCACTCAGGCCCAGAATAAATTAGTACTATCCTCTTACGATGACAAGAGATACATTTGCGATGATGGTATAACCACATTAGCTTGTGACCACTACAATGTCCCCTCTTCTTTAATGTCCGAGGATGAATGAATGGATTGTGAGGTATCGTGCATAGTTATGTAAAAACAAGATAGACATTAATTGTGTATTTCTATTTATAATTTATATTAATTTGTTTTGTGAAAAGTGGTATGCTGGTTAATAATGGATAACTGGAAAAAATAGAATGGGGGAAAATATGCCATTTTCATACCTATTTTGTTTATTGGACCTATTATATTGTTAAGTCTATCTCTATGAGTTTGAATCTATTTGAATTATCATATGAATATGATTGGTAAGGCCGTCTGTTTTACGGTGTATAGTTAGATAGAATTTCTATAGTATTATTAAATTATACAATTATACAATTACCTATTATATTGTAAATATTAAATTGTAAAATAAATATTATGTTTAAAATTCGTTAGTTTTACTTATTTCCCTAAGTACCTATTGTAAATAGATCTTTATTTGACTAAAATCGGTTTTATCATAAATGGGGATTTATATGTTTAAAAATATTAGTGATTATTCAATTTTAGTTCAAATTGAGTGATAAAACAAAAAAAGCGATAAATATTAATAAAGAATTGTTTAATGATATTTCAGACGATGCTATTACCGTCGTCACTATAGATCATAATACGCATTTCCATCAATGCAACAAATAACGTAAAACAAAGAGAGTTGAACTAGTAACCCAAAAGTTATGAGTTCAAGTCCTGCGTTAAGCAGCGTTCTTATAAAAAAATGCATAGATTTGGAAATAGCTAATTACACAATATAATTATCTAAACTGAAACACGACTACATCTAGCGTTGAATATAAAGCACTGTGTGTAACTAATTGTACAGAAATGTACATTCATGCATCATCATAATAGCATAAATTTCAAATTCCGAGCTGGTATAATAAATAATATTTAAAAAAATAATTAGAATAATGAAAATAAAAAATGTAAAGAAAAACATATCCAAAAAATGCTGTCTTCAGTCAACGGAAGAGGTTGTCGGACTTAACACGGGCCTAGCCCACGCCTTATCTACTTATTCTAACACTGGAAACATACACCTCTTTTTAAGTATAATGCATGTAGCATAATGGTCATTCATTAGTTAACTGTACAATGGGAGAAATACTCCTTTTTTCATACCAATTTTGTATATTGATTTATTAAATTAAGATCATGTACACTCACAGCTTCTCTTTATCTCTCTCAAACACACGTACACTGTTTTGTGTAGTTACTATGGCTACAATGGTTACTGCTGTGTTGAGCGGTGTTATAATGATTATTTACAGTTACGTTGACAGTATACGAAAATAAAAAAGGATACAAAATCGAGTACACAGAAAAATATAGAAGATCAGAACAAGAAAACAGAAGCTATAAATTGGTGTTGAGAGGCGCTATAATGATTATTTACATTTGCGGCGGTAATATACGAAAATATACGAATACTCAAAAAGTGGATAAAATCGATTAGAAAAAAAATATACATCAAATATTTATTAGATTATATAAGTTATTAGTATAGCATCACATATCGGGTCATTAGCATAGCAGTTCCACAAATTGAGTGATAAAACAAAAACAACGTGAAGAACAAGAAGAAGGAGAAGATGATGATGATGAAGGAGAAGATGATGATGATGAAGGAGAAGAAGAAGAAGATTGTAATGCGTTAAGCGACGGTCCAGGTGACGCGGCGGCTTTTTTGGTGGGGGCATAATCCGCTATCCCCTACTATGTTTGTCCCTTTATCATAGTTCTTTCGCGACCATCTAATCCTTCCACAATTTTTCCCTCACTTTTTCAACATACTTCTTACTTTTTTATCTTACTTATTTTTTTATCTCTCCTTTCTTTCTCTTTCAAGTGTTCCTTTATCAACCTTATGCATTCCTTTCAGTTCATCCTCATGTAAAGTTATAACTTACTTTTCTCCACTGATCCCATGTATACTGATTTTATTTCAAACATTCTAGTTGGTCTACTCTCTCATCTATATTATCGTTTTCTATCTTTACTACCCATCCTACTATTATTATTATCACCAAAGGATGTCTGCGGAATAGCGCTCTATAGGATTGAAGCCTTTCCCGGATCGTTTAGTCACACCAGTTCAATATATCTGTGTCTTGTACCAGTTACAATATTTCTTGATAGGAACATTTTTGTACCAATTCAGGTTCAATTTTCGTTCTTCCAAATAGGTCTTTCCGGCGAAACCTCAGCAAATCTGAGGTTTTGTCCATACATGGCGTATATATAAAGCGCTTGCTGTGTTCATTTTGTCCAACAGCTTATGTGTTTTGAATAGTCCAGTTTCTTATCGTTTGTCTGATGGAAGTAGCAGATGTTCCCAGAGCCAGCTTCGGACCAGTTAAATGTGTGTTAGTAGCTTTCTTTGGTAATTCATCTGCTCTCTCGCTGCCTATAGTGCCCCTGTGCCATGGTGACCATATCAGCGTAACTGATTTTCAATTTTGATACGTTTCTGGTGTTGTTAAGCGCCTGAAGTTGCCTGGTCGTTCTTCATAGATACCTTCTCCCGTATTTCCAAAAGCCTTTGAACCGTTTGTAAATCCGACTAGATGAGATTCCAGAAAGATAAGACAGGTTTCTTTCCACAAACCTGAATCTATGATGACTTTCTGTGTGTACCGTAGACTGGACAAATACACTCTAATTTTTGTGTCTCATTTATTTGCCAAATTCGATCTGTTAATTTTTAGCCAATAGATTGCGGCTTCTGCCTCTGCTTGTATGATCAACTCTATTAGCGGATCCGAACTAACCGATGCACAAACCTAACAAAACCAGTTGGGGCAAATTACTAACTCAACCCGCCATAAATATCGTTTATATTTATCTAACCCGAACACGACAAGAGGGGATTGCGTTCGAATTCGGGTGCATTTTGCACAGCTCTTAGTTTCTAGTCGTATCAGTTTAATTCCTGTTGGTTCTTCATATAGTAGTCTCATGTTTTGTAATTCGAATTTATGGTTTGTTTCTAAGATATGTTGACCGACATTCTATTTATGCATTTATTTATTTGATTTTTTTTTAAACGAGCAATGTTGGTGAAATTTATGATATACAAATGCACCACGGTCTAGACCAGGGGTCGGCAATCTTTTTCGGACCGCGGGGCATTTTCAAAATAAAATTTTATATGCGGGCCGCACATTCAAATGTAACTACAATAGTGCTTTAAATCTTATACGAGTATAAAATTTTAATAATATTTAATATTATTAAAAATAAATATAGAAAAAATTTATTTTTTATTGAGATGCTATAATAACAATAATGTCAGAGAACAAAAATTTTACAATTCTTAAAAGGGAAAAAAAAAAGAAAATACAATTC
>WYDF02320532.1:0-14454 GCA_009867245.2 Adranes taylori
TAGATAACCAAGGTTTGGATTTTATCTCTGTGTTTCCAGGTGTACAGCTTTTTTTAACTATTTCATTTATCCAGACTCTAGTATCGTTCCACATTTCTTGTACATCATTTTTTAGTGTAGGCGTTTCTATAGAACTTAATGTTGTCGCTATTTTTTCTGTGGAAGATATTGGACACCTTTTCGTCTTGTTTAATTTCACTGCCCTTAGTTTGAACCTCACAATACGTCACAATACGGCTACATAAATCATTCCGATTTTGAATTCCTTGTTTTGTCCACAAATTGGCTGGAGTGATAAATATGAATTTTCCTATTACAGCTCCATTGTATGATAAATATTAAATCAAAAATAGAACCCTGCTTTTTAGTATCATATAATACTACGTGTGAGCTATGTACTGGATTAAACGGCATTTTTGGATGTTTTCTCTTGAGTTTGGTTCATATTTAAAAAATATATATAAGGTGAAGTGGTATAAATAGGGCAAATGTGCTAGTTTCGCGTCAAAATTTAAAAATGTCAATCAATCAGCGCCATCCATGTTAACTATTGTTTACATTCCCGCCATTTCGACTTGTCTGCAGCCCAGCAGATTTATCGCCAGTCGTTGCAGAGCTTCCACGACGATATTATCACATTTGCCCTTTTATCGCTTCACTACTGCTGTGGTGCGCAACTACAAGAAAACGACTTCGGATGATAAAAGAATACACTGAGTCAGATCTAGAACTGGCTAGTAATGAAACCAAAAGAACAACAATTTACAGAGCCTCTAAGATGTATGGAATTCCTTACGTTACATTGCATTCCCGAATCGAATGTATACCTGGAACAAACAGAGAAGAAAAAGGCCGACCAATTACAATTCCAATCCAAGATAAAATAAGGCTAGCAACTGTTTGAAAATAGCAGAAAAATGGGGTTATGAATTCTCCCAAAAAGAACTCATTGAACTGATTGCCCGGTCCATCAAAGATAATTATATTAAAAAACAATTTTAAAACGGGCATTGCAAGCGAAGTCTAGTTCTTGAAGTCCAAAAGGCTATACAATCTAAGGCCTCAAACTCCTCCCAATGTGGAATATGCCACGGAAAAGGCAACGGATCCGTTCATGATTTATAAATGTTTAGATTTGTTAAAACTAACCCTGGATGAGCTTGAACTTCATGATAAACTGGAAAAAATTTGGATGAAAGCAATCTGAGGAAATTACCGTAAAATAGGGCTACTTTGATTTCGAGGGTTACTTTAACACCATTTGGGGCTACTTTGACAACGCTCCTCGTATGAGCTGAAAAGCGAGAAATTTTGAGGTTATGCTAACGTACATATTAGTAGGCATGTGTTTGAGCATTCCGCTGGGTACTGAGGTGTTATTGGGGCCTAAATATTTAAAAACATTATGTAAATATGGTTAGAACCTACAAAAATATACCGGGAGCTCGTGCATATAAAAACATAAAAACAGTTTGTGAAGTTAAAAGCTGTAAGTTATCAAACTGTGCGGCCGCTAAAAACTATAAAATAAACATAACGACGTTAATGTACAAAGTTCGTGGGTCTCATGAAAATAATCCTGGACATCTAACCATTTTATCTAAAGTCGAAGAAGAATTGATAGCAGAAACACTACGAATTGTGAGTGATTGGGGATTTCCCATGACCAAAGCAGATATACGAGGTGTGATCGAGAAGTGTATAAATAAGCAAGGCAGGGATGTACCACAGAGGAAAAAAAATGTGCCGGGTGTTAATTTTGTAAACTCTTTTGCCAACAGAAATGGACTTTCCGTTCGTCTAGCTACAAATATTGAGAAGCAGCGAGCATCGGTAGGGATAACTAAGCTCACCAAGTTTTATGAACATATTCGTTATGCTCTAACCACTAGAAAACCTCATAATATTTATAATTATGACGAAACAAACATTACAGAAGATCCAGGGTCACTAAAAGTTCTTGTGCTACGAGGAAGAAAACGAGTGGAGCGAGTACGAGAGTATTCAAGAACATCAATCAGCGTTATGTTTTGTGTAACAGCGGCAGGAGTTTTATTTCCGCCTATTGGGTGACAATCTGGCATCACATTTTCCACCAGAAGTGGTAAGGGCATCAATACAAAACAACAGTTATTTTGTTTTGTTTAGCGTTTTGAAAGTTGTTGAAAAGTCGTCTCGAAATGTGCTATTACCTTAAAAGGTGACTAAAAACAAAAATACTGTGATTTCTTACTTAGGCTAGATTTCTATCAAACCACCCTCGTATAAGAATAATAAGGAAATAGTTTATTTTTATCTTTATCTGATTTTAGATTTGTGAATTGGAAATTACTTTCAATTTAGAAAACGCTTATTTTATACTAAATGAGCTTTTGGGCGAGGAGGAAAAATGTGCTGATAGCGATTGCAGCTCTGGATATATTAGACCGAGTTAATTGTGCAAAAGTTAATGAAAAGCCTCTTTAATATAATTGGGCTATTATTATTTATCGTAAAAGTTTCTGCCTAATGTTTACATATTGTTATTTTTCGCACAACTTCTGTACGTCACTATATATCTCATAATATTTCTGAAGCATTATTTCCATTGTTTCAATAACATTCAATATATACATAGAGTAAACATTGCTGCTACGAAATAAGTAAATAATATAGGCTTCATCTATATACCAATCAGTATATAGTCACGAACCAATACTTATATAAACGTCTAACTATACCTATCGATAGCTTAGAGAGAGTATGAGGGAGATAACACTACAGTTTCAAGCAAAGCAAGTAGTAGCTATTGGCGGGAGTCTATAACAGTTGATAGCCGAGGTACCCATCTATAGCTATGAAACGGTTATATATCGATTCTGCGCATAAGTATGCACCAATAACCGTACGCTGTGTATAAAGAAAACGTTTTATAGCTAGCTGATAAGTGCGAGCAAGAGAGACATCGCACTAGATGAAAAAAGAGTAGGAGAATGACGCATTGGTGGGGACTATTGGAAAACTGATCGAAGATGCTTCGATCAGGTTATATAGTAGAGCTGCTGTTTGCGGTGTTTGCGCGTAATTTCTCTCCCTTTCGCCTCATATACTACCTTTTACTTCAACGTTCAATAAACGGTTTTATATAGTAGATCGTTCAGTCGAGGCATCATATGTATATATATAATACTGCAAAGCATATAAACGCCAATACGCGTATATACATTGCTCGAATCGATTATTGGCTTTTTATGTATTCAGTATTAACCAATCATATAGTTATACCTGATGTCACTTTAACTTGTTTATAGCAATCCCATATGAAAGTATTGAGTTAGCAAAATGGCATTACAAGAATAGTATTCACCTCGTTTTCATATACAGTAAAATAGATTTAAAACGGTTAAAAATGAATACAAAATTAATTTCTAATTTTACCTTAAAATATCTTTATAGTAGCTGGAAAATTATATATTATAGTAGCAGCGGACTGCATAATGCAGATAGCGAATTAATGAAGATTATTTAAAGTCTACATACTAATTTAATTTCTTAATGTATAAATAATATTATTTAATATAATGTATATTGAATTATGAAATTAATGAAACAAGATGTCTAACTCCTTTTTAATTTTTAATATCCTCAACGTGTTTTCGATCACCCGTTTTTTTTTAGATTTTTGATAAATATTTTTTCCAATTTTAAAATTTGAAAAATATTTTATAATTGATTTGGGCTAAATTATTATTAAAAACTTTTAAAATAAATTTTTTTTCATATTTTTGGGCAAAATCATAAAATTTAAAATATTTAGAAAAAAAAAATTTCAAAAAATCTCAAATTTAGACATTTTTATAACTGTCGAAAATTTTTTAAATATTTTAAAATTGATGTCGTTAAATGAAAATGGTGGGGATAGATTTTTGATAAATATTTTTTCAAATTTTAAAATTAAAAATAAATAATTGATTTAGGCAAAATTACTCGATATTTACATTTTAGAAAATTTTTATAAAAATTACTAAAATCTAAAATTTCTAAATATTTTATAATGGTTTTGCGCGAAATTATAAAATTTACAATATATAGAAAAAAAAATGGTGTAAAAATCTCAAATTTAAAAATTTTTAAACATGTCGAAAATTAAAAAAAAAATTTAAATTGAGTTGTTAAATGAAAATTGTGGGGATAGATTTTTATTTAGATTTTTAATAAATATTTTTCAAATTATAGCTTTTATAAAAATTTTTTAAATCTAAAATTTCTAAATATAATGGTTTTGGACAAAAATCATAAAATTTAAAATATTTAGAAAAATAAATTTCTAAAAATCCGTAACTGTCGAAAACTTAAAAAAATATTTTTAAATTGAAAAGTCGTTAAATAAGAATTGTGGGGATAGATTTTTATTTAGATTTTTAATAAATATTTTTTTAATTAGTTTTTATAAAAAAATTTAAAATCTAAAATTTCTAAATATTTTATAATGGTTTTGCGCTAAATTATAAAATTTAAAATAGTTAGAAAAAAAATTGTGTAAAAATCTCAAATTTTTAAAAATGTAGATTTTTTACAATTTAAAATTTTTTTAGACATTAAATCTAATATTTTTATTTTTATATAATAGTTTTGGGCAAATTATTATTAAACATTTTTAGTATACAATAATTTAGGGCAAAGTATTGTAATAAAAATTTATTAGCTTTAGAATTAAACAATTTTATTAAATATAAATAGTTTGACATTATTGTTATTATTCATTGATTTTAATAATAATGCACAGAGAACAATTTTTTTCTTAATTTTTTTCTTCATGCTGAATTTTATATTCATAAATCTTACTATGGGGTTGGTTCTTGGGTAGGTGGACAAGAAGTATATTTGAATCTCCATCTTTGGTTTCTTAACTTGTAGTTTTTTGTATAATTTAAATATTTTTGCTCAACAATCCAAGTTGAAATTGATATTATAGTTTAAATCAAACAGATTCATTATATGAAATTAATGAAACATGTCGTCTAACTCCTTTTTAATTTTAAATATTCTGAACGTGTTTTCGATCATGTAGTGATCATCATTAGAGGACAACTACAAATTATATTATTACTAATAAGGTGAAGCAAACAGAAGAGTATAAAAATGACAAATCTTAGATAGAGCAAGGAAAGCTTAAAAATTAATTACATTAAGTGTTAGTAATAATAGATAACAACAGTAAACCTTTTTTTATTAAAAAATTTAGAACTTAAACATAAAAGGATCACAAATTGAAATAAGTTACATGAAAAGCTTCAAATAATGTGTCCAAAGGCAAACAAACATTGATAATATTAATTAAATATTTAGTGCCATCTTCCAAAAGCAACTGGTACCGCCCAAACTAAAAAGCGACTAACTTAGACTGCCGGGCTCTGCCGACAAGAAATTCACAATTTGTTATTCTCAACAAGTTAAATTCATTTAAATCATATATTTTTATAGTGTAATTTTGTTATTTTATAATTATTTTTAGTTCAAATTATTATAAACTCGCGTTATTAAAATTCAGCACAGTGTTTGATTTTTGCATGAGCTAATAATTGTATGTAGACATTAATTAACCTCCCTCTTCACGATTCTCGAATTATCCTTAACGAATCCGAACCACGACCAGCAAATTATGCAGTCCACTGCTGTTATATAAACACATTGATCCAGTCTGCTCCATCTATAATAAAAATCTTTATTAACGCAAGAAACTTTGGTAAATGGTCAGAGGTGAGTACTAGAAATAATTAGGTTAGGAAGTCATCGTATGTCATATGTTAGAGATCATATGTTTACGGCAATTGGTTGGATGTGGTCTTGCTTCGCATTTTCGGGCTCCTTAAGCTAAATTATTTTGGATATTGTTTTAAAGTCAATTAGAAGGGTTATCAAAATCTGTAAAAATATACATGGTGTTACTAAAAAGTTACCGAAAACATTAAAGAAATAGTTTCATTCCCTATTTAATTAGTTGAAAACGATTTATTTTACCTTCTAATGAAGTACTTGAACCCCTTCCTCGTATTGCATGCAATGATTACAATTTATTAATCACAATTGTGTCAACATTACTTTTAAATATAAACCGAAAAGAAAGAAAAATAATAAAAAGAAATACTGATAAGCGAATAACTTAGATGTTATTTCGCCGAGTTGGTATTCGTGTGACACATCTTAAAATCTCCGTAAGACTTATGTGTAAGTATTGCTTACACCTGTGCTCTACAACAACAACCAGTTCAGGGTAGAAGCGGTAAAAAGATATGGGAGTGAGTAGTTGCTGAGGTATAACATAAATTGCCCGCTTCCCTCAACTCGTGTATCTCGCTCTCCTACACTCTTTCACAGATCTTTCATGCCGCCGCCTTCTTTAACAGGCATTAAATTATATTTGTTAACAGCTGAAATATCCATGCTAAACACGCAAATTATTTTATATGTCTCATATTGTATGATATAGGGTTCATCCTCTATTACAAATTATTATAGAACGGTTAGCTGACAGTTTGCTATATCGCATCAAAATTTCTCTATACACTCTTTTTTACAATAAGTAAACGTTTTACATTAGATATTGTTAAGAGACACATTTTTATGAAGAACGCTGAAAATAATTGAATGTATTTTAAAGTTCATATAACAAATCGAACAAATCCCTATGATTAATTTATAAGTAAACTTCTATTGCCCAAACATCACGTTTATACCACTTCCAGTACAAAGATTTTATGCCAGTTTCATTTATCATTATAAGATCTATACCAGAGGACCCCAAACTTTTTTGCTCCGTAGACCGAGTGAACAAGTATAAGCTAATTGGTTTAATAGTACTCGATTGGCTCGATGATAATAGCTTCTACACTACCGTAATTAATTAAATTAATATTCGTAATAAATTGGAGTACTTAAACTACAACGGGGGTGCTATAAAATCAAATTCACTTTATAACGTTCTGAATAAAAATCTCGTTTATTATAATCCTATCAGTTTTTTTATATAAATTATATTCCTATAAAATTATAAACAATCAGTATATTTTGCATAGCTAGTGGCGTACTATTCTTGGAACCTTACCGCAAAATTAATTAATCAATGACCTACTGATGGTCATTGATTAATTAATTTTGCGGATTTTACAATTCCGCAGAATTTACAAAAAATGCAGCTTAAACATGTGAAATAGATATGATACTCTTATTACAAAAATTAAATAACTTCTTAAACCAAAACATATGTAATCATAATTTGCTTGCATTTAAAAGTAAAGTTTCCTTTATATAGGTTTGATGAAATGCTTAGAAATATTAAATTTAAATATTATATTTCAGATCATATCACATAGAGTATAATACTTTTTAATAATAATAACAATACAGTACACGAAATAAATATATTATGTGTATACGAAATAAATATATTAATATATTATGTGAAAATATCTGGAAAGATAAAACACACCTGACGCGGTTCTTATCCTTATCTTCCAAATATCCCCCAGATGTTAATGACTTTTTATTATGTACTTTCAATAATACATTGAATGCATTCGTAGACTTGCCTGGGAGTATGACCACCATAGTGCTCAAACTCCAAACAATTTCATCTAACAGAAAGCGAAAATAAAATGTAAATCAATGGTGCTTAGGGATATCCAGGAATATGGCAGCTGTTGATTGTAATCAACGGTACAAATTAAGTATGTTACTGGAGCCATCCAGGAGTATATCATCCGTGTATCATATCCTCTAAATGTCTCGACAATACTTTTATAACTATCCGCCTTTATGAAAATATTCAATAAAAAATTATTATGTATATACAATGGTTACAACAAATATGTCAGTTTGCAATGTCTGGGAGTTTAAAGGATTGATGAACTTGTAGTCTCCAGACATTATCCTGTTTACTGCGTAAACACTAGCTAACCATTTTTTGTTGTTGTTGTAGTTAGGCGCCTGTTTACCTAATATCTAATATAGATTTTCCTACAAATTCATCAACTTTAAATTTGTTTTTGAGGCTGACACTTTAATGACACTTTGAGGCTGACACTTTGATCACTCACTTTAATAGGATTTACTAGTAGAAAATTGTAAAATAAAAAAAAAATGTTAAGTTTAATATACATTTTAATCTGTTTGATTTTAGCTGTCACAGCAGATATCTCAACTGTTGTTAGAGATATGACAAAATGTTATAGAAGAAAACTTGTTTTACATTTTATTTTCTATTATCACGGCCTAACACAGGAGGGCCATACACATACGCACAGTAGTTGCAGACTGCCGATTCGAACCATCCTGCTAGCTCTATCTCTACTCTTTCTAAAACGTCATGATGACATCACTCTGTCATTTGTGGGTTTATCGTAAATAGTTTAGGTGTCTGACAGCTCTCATTTAAAAATCCGAGATAGCGACTGACGCGGTATTTACGGTTTGTGTTTTTATGGCATTCCTCGATTAAAATTTTAATAAGTAACTAGATGAAAATTAAATTTGAGTTTTTAATTTTCATTGCACATGTGGCTACATGGGGGCTGTTTCGGGGATTTACAGTTTGTAAATCTTTGTATATCACCGTGTTGATAAGAATGTAAACAAACATTTTTCAGGTTATGTTTTATTATTATTAGTGCGAAATTTGTATGATAGGTCGGTAATGCAGATTTCTGCGTCATTGCTTGCCTATAGTGCTTTACATTTGGCGTTAGATAGATCCTGTTGTTTAGGTAATATTATTATAATTGCAATAAATTTGCAGGCACGGGCCACGTGTTCGTATTTCGTCGACTGTATTTTGTAGTTACTAAAAGTCGATAGTTTATCAATAATTCTTAGGAAGCATTTATTTAAAGTTTTTTCCTGTGCGTTTGTGCAATAAAACAAAATCATGTTTAGGAATCTCTGGCGTAGGTATTTGGATGTAGAAAAGAGACACAGATTTAGGAGTTTTGAGAAAAGCCATCACCTTAAGTAGAAGTATAAATCATCTCGCTGTATTAGAAGGCAAATATTCGCAAACGAAAAAAATACGTCCCATACGTACCTTTCGCTTCAAAGATGGGAAGAGAAAATCTATGTTTCTTTTTCTGAATTATGTAAAGCTGTATCATTTTTATTTTATATTATTATATTTATTATATTATTTTTCTTAGAATGTTACATATTTGAGTGCGTCTCAAATAGAATAAATCTCTATCATAATAATAAACGGTGTTTACTGTAACATACAATAGTGTAATTGGCTCTCCTTAAATGAAGTTTAAATTATTGTTTTGATATTTATACGAGCCAGCTTATGAACGCCTATTTAATGGAACACCTTTGAACAGTCAGGCCAAGGCCCTGAGATCGAGGCATTCTTAGATCGAGACCGAGGATTGCAGTGTATTTGACTCTGTATGTGTAAAAAGTGTAATAAGTGTGAAAATGATATGGTTCTAATAGATAATTTAAGCAAAGCTCAAACAAGGCTCGTGATCTAGTGGGCAGAATGATTGGTTTTGAATATATTGGAACGATAGAAAATGTTCGTCGTCTTAAAATTCTCAAGATTCTAATGTATAGATTCTAAATAGTTTGATCCCTACAGGGAATACTGTTTGAACACTCTGAAATCAATAAATCAAACGCTAGGAATTAATTGATGTCTAAAATTCTTGAGATTCTACAGAAGGAATTATAAATAATTTAATTCTTAAAGGGAATAATGTTTCATGCTTAGAAATCCATAATTCAGTCAATTATGGTTAGTATTGAAATTAATTGGCATCCTAATTTTCAGTTTATAGATTTAATAAAATGTACTAATATTTATTTATTTCTATAATTTTTCTCGTATCTACTAAATGTATGTAGCTACTAGTACGTACTATGCTTTTTCTACATGCTACATATTGATATGTTTTATTCCTAGTAGTAGACGATTTAAACTTTTATTTTAATTATAGAATACAAGTACGCACTATGGTTTTTCTCAATGCTATTGAAGTAAAAGTTGAGTACGCACCTGCATTTTTTGATTTGTTTTATAAATACTATTTGCAGTCGACTGTTTAAACTTTTATTATAAATGTGTATAAAATTCAAGTACGTACTATGCTTTTCTACATGCGATTTTCTTTGAAGTAAAAGTTGAGTACGCACTTGAATTTTTCGATTTGTTTTATAAATTGAAACTTTCATTTTAAGTATTAAATAAAATATCTTCAGCAACGCCAGCAACATCTAAAATTATGTAATAAAATGTATGTTGATATTTGTGTAAACAAAACACGTTGAAATATTTAACAAAATCTGATAATATAAGTAAACTGTGCCTTCGGTCTAAGAACTAAGTATATCTAAATCAAATCGGTATTTATCCTTGTTTCTGTATTTATCTTAGACCGTACTTTCTTATTTTAAACAGACAAGAGTCTGCAATTAAATATTTAATATACTAATTTGAATTTCTCCGACTTTAAAGTAGTATTCTGTTTATGTTTACTAACTTTTAATTGGTGTAGGTGATAATGGATTTGGTGAGAAGTATACGAAAATTGGGTATCGATTGAGTGTTTTCTTTATAAATACTAGTTATGACATTAGGGAAGTGTAGTATTAGGATGTGTTGTAAGCAGGATGGTGTTATAGGGTAGGCATCGAATTGTAAAAAGTATGGTTACCTGATGTGTAAAAAGTATGGTTACCTGAGTTCATTGATTTAATTAAATTTATTAATGTTGGACAAATTGTTTAGGGCTATAAAATGGAATTACAGGGTGGGAAGTATGTTGTGGTGAGGAAGTAATTAGCTGCGAATATAGTTGATTTGTTTCAGGATTGCACAGTTAGGTTAGGTTAGGTTAGGTTAGGATTTGGCATAGTCAATTTTTAGTAATGGAGGCGTTGACTATCGAGCATGTAGTAAGGTTGTAAAAAGATAGGGTAGGTACTTTTCTTAAGAGATCAACAGCACTGGATGCAGTCTCGAAAGATTATTTTGCAATATTGGATTGGTTTATTTCAAAACATTATAGTAATTGGTTTAAAAGTTTTTGTCCCGAGTCATTCACGGAGCTAACTGCCATTATACCTCGTAGGGATCTGAAATCTGCAAACTCTGGCAAACAGCTGGCAGATGGTCTCTTATTTTAGTTTTGTATAGCGTTGGTTTAGAATTTTTTTAATATTTCGATTTGTGAGTTTTTATATTAATAATACTGTTGGTTGTAATGGGCGCACTCTATTTTAATTGCGCTCTTTAGCAGTGGCTATGGTCTTAAAACTAATTGTGCGAAATTGATGTTGTTTGTTCTTGAGTCTCATGGTATTTGATATTGTAGTTTTTGTTTCTACCTTAAGTTTATAAATTTCGTAGTGATTAGAAATTTGTAAACTCTGAGTATTTATGTTGATAAAATTGCTTACCTTAAATGAAATAACAAACAAATACTTCTGTAAGTAGTACTATTATAAATAATATTTATGAAATATTATACTTTCTGGAGTTTTATAAGCATCTAAAATAAATGATATAAATTCTTATCAAAGCAAGCACATAAAAAAATAGAAATATCTTGCGATTTGACTTGCGCGCGTAGTAAACGCTTGGCACCAACAGCAGAAAAAAACACATATAGCGTAGAAGAAAATGAACAAGAATTAGGAGACTGTGAAAAAAAGAAATATTGGGAGAAAAAGAGATGCAGAGTCCAAAAAAAAAACCAGAAATGATAGGAAAACGCCTGCGATGCCGACTAGAACTCTCTGTGTTTGTAGAGAGTTTGACCTCACAGACTCGGCTACTTGTACAGCGTTCGCTGCTTATACTTTCTGAACGCTACGAATTTGATTAGATAATGAAAAAGTAGATCGTTTATTTGTTGCTAATTGATTTAATTAAACTGGGCAACCAATTTAATCTATTTCTTAATCCATACGAAATTTATTTATCAATATTTATTTAATTACATCATTTTTTGACATAAATAAGATAATAAGTATTTGGAAATTAGATAGTGGTATGATCGACTTAAATCCGATGAATAAGGAGCAAGAAGTCGAAATTAAAGTTGCACCTGTAAAATGCAACTGTTTTCCTGGGCTCGTCATTCTGATAACACTGCTTCTTTCACTAGCACTCCTCGTCGCTTTCTTTTCTTGTTTCACGAAGGTGAGATATTATAGTCTCCTATTGTCTTGCTGTAGCGTACTTCTTAGAGAGTAAATTCGCTATCAAAATTGAATCTCAAAAATTTGACATCTTAAGTTTGCCAGCGCAGTTTAGAATTTTTAAGAAGCGGCGAACTCCCATGCCTATATTGCTTTAATTGTTGTTTTGACGTAGACTAATCGCGCGATGTTTAGAAACAAATAGTTTTTCTGATCTACTGTTGGAGGAATAGATTTCAAAGCAGTTTATGTAAGATAACTACAACTTTTGCTATTTCTACAGCGTGAATCAAAGCTATGTATGTTTTTTTGTGTTATTATAATAAAAGGCCTTCCACTACTTATTTCATCCTCAATATATATCTTTCATATTTAAGTTTGGATGCACACTTTTTGATTATCTTGAGATGCTCCATTTTTGAGATGCTCCATTTTTTAATTATCCATTTTTGAGATGCTCATTAGCTTACCCTCCTCACAACGCTCCTTTACGAATGAATACGAATGGAAACAGATATATAGCTTCCAAACAGAAAGCAAGTTGCGAGTCACTCCTCACGCTGCTCTTCAAACTCATCCTCAAATTCGTTAACCATTGTCTCCAGTTAACCATCGTTAACCAGTGTAACGTATTGGACGATGGTTAGATATCTCGATGAATACATACTTATTAAAGTTACAATAATCCTTGGCGATATAAATTCAATACTTAACACAAAATAATAATTTTCATTAATATGTATGGCCGCGCTTTGTATTGAGCTACTCTAATTTATCTATGGTAGTAGCAAGTAGCAAAGCTGCATTGACGTTTGATATATATCTATAGATTTCCACGACGAAGCGGAAAATATATAATAAAAAAAAAGGAGAAAAATTCACGTTCGAGCTGCGAAAAAAGAAAAATATATAATGAGGAATTTGAGGCGAAAACACGAGGAGGAGAAAAATATCGCAACGAACGACAAGCTGCAGCAGCAGCAGCGATGGTAGCTTGAAAGGCTGTGAGCGAGATGAGAATATACCAGCGAGACGGTTTATGTACCTATACATTTCGCCTGAGAAAAAAGTAGTATATGTGGTCTTCGATTTTTTGCAAATACACAGTGAATATATCGCATATACACTAATTACTTTGTTTATAAAAAACATATATTTATTTTAAAGCATATAGGATTTTGATACAATAAGGATAACTAGGATTTTGGGACATTTCTCTCGCAAAATTTATGACGGGTGATCCTGATACAAGATCTCTATTGGGACCAATGAACATATTTAATAAACAAAAAAAAAACAGTACCCAAAATGTTAAAATAAAAAGCAATGTGAGTTAAGAGGGCATAGAAACGCAGCTTCATTGCAATGCGTTTATTGGAATGCGCAGCTCCATTGCAATGCTTTTTTACACGCTATTTTCTTTGAAGTAAATTTGAGTACGCACTTGAATTTTTGGATTTGTTTTATAAAATTAAACTTTCATTTTAAAAATCAAATAAAATATCTGCTGCAACGCCAGTAACATCTAAGATTGCGTAATAAAATGTATGTTCGTAAAAATAATATACTTGAAACATTTAACAATATCTGTTAATATAACTGGTCTGTGCCTTTGGTCTAGGAACTAAATCTAAACCAAATCTGCATTTATCTAAACTAAATCTATTCCTATCTTTGCGGCGTTTATGACGTATACGCAAAGCTCACGTTTTCATGAAAATCTAGGCAAATATTCGCTGGCCCACGAAAGAACATGACCCTCAATTCTGTTCGTTTCGTGCAATAACGTCTTCACTTTCTTGTTCCTGAGTTAATCAAATTTTATTAATATCAGTAACAATACATTTGATAAATCAGAAATACTTTTCATGTATACTTATGCACTGAATCGTTACGCAAGTAGAAGCTGAAATAAGTAAAATTAACTATATAATAAACCCTTTAAGTCCCCAGAAAAAGGTTATCAGATTCCAATACATTGAGGTTCAATTTCTTTTGGAATTGAGGTTCATCACTTCAATTTGAAGCTCAGCACACCGAAATGCTCTAGCCTGGACGATCTTTAATGGTGTTTATTGATTAGTGGTTTTCTAAATATTTTTAAATGATTATTGCGCTTTTTTTGCACAGCATTTAATTTTAGCCCTTAAATTTCAGTTTTCAGTTAATTTACCGTTCAGTTTATATATTTAATAAAATAAGTACAATGCTTTTTCTACATGCTATATCATTTGGAGAGCTGCGCACGCAATTGAGTTCTACGACTTGTTTTATAAATATTTCTTT
>WYDF02320543.1:0-14454 GCA_009867245.2 Adranes taylori
TATTTGATTTAATCTTGGACACTTTATAAATAATAAACTAAACAAGCGAAGTTGTTGATGAACATAACATTTTATTTTATAATATATATTTATCTATAAACGTGTACATTCATAGGTTATATCTTATATCTGTATATCCTCATTCATTCTATATTTCCTAAAAGAAGAATCATATATCAACATAGCTACTTCATTTATGTAGCTATGTAGCTAAATTCCAATTAACATACCACACTGACAATTATATGGAACGTACACCTGTAAGGTTAAAACCATCAGCTGTTCCCAGTGACTTTCACTTACCCTTGCATTTATAAAAACAATGCACGACACTAAAGACAATTACAAGTCAAAGAACAAACTAGCGGTCGCCCCGCTAGTTTGTTCTTAAATTAATCAATGTCTACGAATTAATCAATTAAGGTTGGTAAAGACGAAATTATCTGATACTCTACTTATCAGCGTCGATGACAGAGACTCTACGTTAAAACACATAGTCGGTGATAGGTCAAAAAACAGTAAGTGAAGTCGGCCGCCGCCATCTTGGTATGCTGTTTCATCACTGCTAATCTTACCAGAACCCGATGTTTTATAGAATTAGTAAAACAAACTCGAATATTTTATATTTTTGAAATATATTTTATATTTTACAAAATAACATTTTTATATAAGAGATAATTTCATAAAATACTTATATATAAACGTCTAACTTTGTCCGTCCGTCATATTGTTTGTGTCTAGAACGCTTTTGATACTTATATCATTATTATATCAAGCATTTATGTGCGAGTGAGATAGTTAGTACTTTTGTAGTACGTACGAATGCATTAAAAAAACATGAATTACGTTTAGTTTACATTCAATACTAGCAGTGGCGTGCATTTAAATTTTTTATTATGTAAGATTATATTATATAACTTAATTTTCTACTTTACTCTGTGTGAACGAAAAACGCCGGTAGGGGTCAAATAACCCAACTCATTTGGGTAAATAAAATATTACCTGGTAATGGATAGTCGTTTTACGACGGGTTATCATCTGGTATATGTATCAAATGTCTTATTATAGAAAAAGTTTTTCAATAGTTTTTTACAATACTAAAAAGAACCATTTAATCTAACAATATTGTATTATAAAATGTATCTGTGTATTATAAAATTAAACTAGATAATACCAGATTTTTTATTGCCCTTTAAACTGAATTATTTTTGTAAACAGTCTAATTTTTGTTATGTTCAATATTTCAGTTTTTTCATTTGCCACATGGTATAATCTAATTTTATAATATAATAGTGCTATGGCTTGTATTAACCAGAGTTGGTGATTTTCCCAGGGCTCGAAATGCACTTCCAGCTCTTTAAATAAATTTCTTCCACAGCATTGACTAAGAAGCCTACTTAACATAATTTTGCTAACATTTGCTTTTATTCCAGAAGCAATGGCTTGACGAACTTGTGATTTGTAGCACATCTTCAATTGGCGAGATTAATCCTCCTCGGTTTTTTATAAATATCAGTGAGCCTACGGTCGCAGAGCGCCTGTGGAAGGCATTGAGACATGTCACACATTTTACTGAACTTCCAAGTTTTTTTACTACAACACCATTAATATATTCTACAATATCAGAAGTAATCATTGAGAAACTATTTCACTCATTAGCATTAAGATTATTACAGATATCCAACAAGAACGTGAATCTCTGGTTTACTTACCAAGTGAGTGTAGCTAAGCGCTCAGTAAGCAACTGAGGACCGGAGGAACAAGAACATCAATTCCAGTGTGCGGTCTCACGTTAAACTGACCTAGCGCCCGAGGGAAATTTCCGAAGTTGACTTATTCTGTAATTTATATATTTAGTTGTGCCATTTGTGACAATTTCTAAAGCGCCCCATTCGCAGCGTCACGCGTGAGATTTCCGTTAGCGTATTAATCGAATACGTCACATATTTTAGCATCTTAAGCAGGGATTGTTATAGCACACGAAATCTTGGGAGTAATTTGACCTTGAAAACGTATTTTACTGCCCTAAATATCTCGGTTCTTATGAAAGCTTGAAAAATGAACCTTGGGGAACGTATGTATGCCTAAGGGACCTCAATTGAGTTTTTAACAGTTAAAGCTCTACCCTAAATTTGTTATTAAAGTAATTAACAAACAAACTAATTAAAATACTTACAGGGTAGTTGCTATATAACCAATTAGTACATATTACAAATTGATCATGGTCATGTAGATTAAATTATAATCTACGTAAAGCTACCTACCTAGCCTTAAATCTTTGTATTGTAAATGCTTTTAATAGTGACAGATCTAGGTTGTAAAGTTGTTCAGTGACAGATCTATGTGCCATGTCAAAAATTGCACAAAGTCGGCTTCTCTGTCCGCACCGAATGCAAATATAGGAATAGTGAATTCATGTGTTTGTGAATTCGTGCTTAGACAAATTCAAAAGTTCAAAGTAGTCTGGGGTGCGAAGCACGCCAGACTGTTCTGTTGGAAGTGCGTCAAGAGCGGTAAAAGGCAGCGGAGGTGGCCGCGCCGTTCACAAATACGGGGAAACGGTGAGTCAAGCGCGGGAAACGGTGAGTCAAGGTAGGCAAGTACGGTGACCAGGGGATCATGGATAAGCGAGTTATAGGTTACGGTAGTTTTATTTAATTTATCCTAAACCCCTATTGTGTTAATTGAATTTAGTAGACAAGTTATAAGGTGACAATCAAAACTAAACAGTTCAACTTTTGTTTCATGCGAAATATAAAAAAGGAATGACTTCGAGTATATGAAAGATGATGTGGCGATCATGTCCACGAAGTTTTTCTCTTTGCTTTTGTTCTGTTTATTTTATAACGTTATGTCATGAAAAATTAATTAAGTAAATTTTAGGTAATTTTTTAAACAAAATTTGATTTCATTTTGTCATATGAAAACTACCAAGCAGTCAAGTTACAATTATAGAGATTAATTCATATAATTTCCGCATTTCCCATGTTCCCCCGAAAAGAACTGCAAACTCACCTGATATGCTGCTAGGTTCGAATAAAACAAAAAAGATGTTCCTTATCGAAATTTCCAACTTGAAGAACAGGCAAAGGTATCCAACTTTCAAAATTCACTATACGATCTAAGAAGCCAATATTCAAACCATTAAATTAATAGGCCTCACTCATTAGAGGCATGAAGGGAGCCAGATTTGACTGAAGAATTGGCAAATCAAATTCAAAATGCCATAATCTTGAACATCTTGGATTTACTCCAATCTCACGACCCGCATTTTACGCGGCTTACTTACTGATGACATAAAGGTCTACTCTATTAACTAGTCTAGGGCGTTGATACGTACGTAACATCTGTCAAAAACAGAACTTTTCTGTATAATGTCTGGTATTAAAAGGTTCTAAAGTCGGTACTCTTATGCACGCTACAACTAATTTAAAAAATATTAAAAACCAAAGTCAAAAGTTAAGACTCTGACTTTACGCCGTCAACACTTGCCCGGCTTGAATGTTGGAAGAAGAACCAGGATAACTAGATTCTATAAATAAACCTCTTCCGCTCCGAAATCTTTTACCAATGTTAGTAATTTTAGTTAAAAAAAAACGATACCCCCCCCCTCCCCCGAAAAATATTTCTGGGTGCACCAGTGTCCTTCCATCATAAATTTTACGAAACGAGCAACTAAGAATATGACCAGTTATTCTCGAGTTCTTTTGAATTCTAACCTAACCTAATGATGTACTATAATGTTTAAATTATTTATGTACATTAATACCGTAAATGTGTACGTTTATTACTAATAAAGAAAAGACAATCATTATGCATGGATATAACTAAACGATAGAACATTTTGATGGTAGAATAACACGATAAATATAGAAATATGTATGTATATTCAAAAGAAAATAAATATATGTGATGGGTTAAGTCTTTAATTCTTTGGGATTTTATTAATAAAATCATAAAATTTTAAAAGCGCTATTAAAATGTCACGAATGCAGATACACAAAAAGAAACGACGTTTATTATACACCATAATCAACGGTGTTACGTAGATTCTATTTAACTAGCAAACATCTCTTTAAAAAAAATTAATTACCTATGAGGAACAATTGGAATATTACGGAAATTTAGTAATAACTGTTTATTTTTCCATATAATATTATTTATGCCATTATAAAATAATTACACAATTTTTTCTTAGAATAATGTAAACTTAAATAAAAATTATGTAAATGACACGCGAAAAGATATGATTTACTACCTATGAAATTGTGTCTGAAATTAACAACCGTGGATGAATCGTTTCGTTCTGGAATTAATGTTGAATTACATGAAAAATAACTTTACATGTTTTGAAAAACTGAAAATATATACTTGCTTAACGCCCAATCCTTAATCCTAAACGGCCAACAGTTATCTTCTTTTTCAACATTATCGGAACGGAAAATAGTTCCCTCTCGAAAAATATTTCAAATCAAATCTGACGCTCGGAGCACGACGTTGTCGTGTAGCAATAGCCGTGCGTATCTAAGCTAATCGGCTCTTAGTGCAATAACCTTTTAAGTTGATTGATTATTTCGCTAAGCGATACAAATCTGTTATTGCAATAACCTTTAGAGTTGATTGATTATTTCGCTAAGCGATACAAATCTGTTTAAAAAAAATTGAACGTCAGTTAGATGATGAAAAAAAAATGGCGGACGAGTAAAAATGGCGGACGAATTGTGTATGATAAAGAAATATGAAATATCCTTTATTAACAATTATATAAAGATAGATGTAAATTTTGTAACCCTAAGGTGCGAGATGGTCAACAAAACAGACAGTTAATCAGTCAGTTTAGAGTGTGTGTAAAGGAGTTGAAAGAACCGTCAGAGATAGAGAGGTACTCCAACGATAAACAAATATAAGAAGAAGAAGAAGAAGATACAGAGGTTAGATGATGTGCGCAGAGAAAATGTGTTGGGCATATATTAGTTTTTAATCGTTTTGTTAATCATTAAAACATATAAAATAAAAGGAGACCTTTTATTTAACATCAGAAGTGGGATTGTGCTACGTCCGTTATAGGCTCTCTGAGAGAACAGCTTATTGTTGGAAAGTGAAAAACGTGTAAGTTTACGATTATCAAATGAAGACAGAGTCAGCCAGAGCAAGAAACGAAATGCAGAAATAATAATAGCGATAATATTCAAGGGAAGATACTCACGTCAGGTGATGAGAGTTTAGATAATGAGAGATCTTAAATGAATCAAGAGACAGGGGATCAATCACAAGATCGAGTTCTAGCGTTTTTGGAAAGAGACAATATGAGGAGAGAGGCAATTTTAGGGCGATTTATCGCAGACAGCGCAAATAGACGTATAGGAAATGAAACAGGCATAATACCGCATCTATTAAAGACAATTCCAAAATTTGACGGATCTGGAAGAGACTGTTATGCAGCAGAGTGTATTAAGATCATTGACAGTATTAAAACTTTACATGATTTACCAAATAATTATATATTAGAAATGGCGAGACAACATATCAAAGGTGGTACGAAGCATTGGTATAAAACTAGAGTTGATGAATTGTTTACATGGGATAAATTTTTAACAGCGTTTAAGAAGTCTTTTGAACACAAAGAATCTTTAACAAACGAGTGGAAAATGGGATCAAGGACACAACAAAATTGGAAGACGTAAGTACTTATTTTCATGAAAAAGTAGTTATCTCCAAATGTAGGCGTAGATTTTCAAGAAATGGAGCAAATTTTAATAGGTTTATGGTCAAAACGTTTGTGTGATTCAATGCTAAATAGAGTTCACAAATATAGCGATGTTCTATTGCATGATTTATTAGAATATGAAAGAATTGATAGAGCCAGAATGCACAAAATAGGCACTAGTAAAAGAGATGAGGGTATTTTTGTACAAACAGAACAAAGAAAACAAATCAAGTAGACAGAAAGATTAAATGCTTGAATGTATAAACAAAGGGCATGTTGTCAAAATGTGCGAAAACGTAGACATTACGTGGTTTTATTGTAAAACAAAAATGGTTGTAATAAATTCGGGCATTTCAAAAAGTAATGTAGAGAGGCGGCGCAATTGATTATTGGAAAATCCGCCAATGAAGAAAAGTAATTTTAAATGGGAAGACAAAAATAGATGGATTCATAGATCCGGGACGTGCTGTATGTAGAATACAAGATGAAGTGATTAGAGAATTGGGTTTATTGTGTAAACCAGAAATTACAAAATTATATGGATTTGGAAATACGACGCCAGTAGAATGTTACTAGAAAATAACCGCAAATTTAACAGTAGATGACGTCACTGAAAAAGTAGACATAGCCGTTGTACCGCCTGAAACACAAAGCATGAAATTACTTATTAGTTACAGAAACAGAAGACATATGCAACGACTTCCATTAGGAAAATGAAACTTCTTATACTTTGGAAGAACAGATAAAGATCATTTTAAAGCAATGGACATTGCAGTTTCAAGTAATACAGAATATATAACTGCTACAGAGAACATAACCTTGGCGAAAGGTACACATCAAATTATGAGAATCTCGGTAGGAGTACCAAAGGAACAATCAATGTACCGGGAGTGAAAACTTAGAGATTAAAAAAGGACAACTTGTGGGCGAAGTAAGGGGAGATATTGACCAACACGATCAATATTTAATACAGAAATATGACAGATGAAATAACGGAAAGCGATGTTAATATTGACAGTGGAAGTGCGGAAGTAAAAATTAAATTACTCTCTCGAATAAACAAGTATCGTAGGATGTACGAATAAAATGGAAATATATATACAAGATAATAACAATCCGGTCAGACGTAAACCGTATTAATGCACGATCTACCAACGAGAATAAATGCAGAAAATGATGGCGGAGTTAGTAAGGGAAACAGATGGAACCTATGCATTTCCGACGATATTGGTACCGAAAGCAAATGGAGAGCGACCTATGGTGATCAATTTTAGACGTTTAAGTTTGCAAACCGTAAAACACAACTTTCCGCTAGCAACGATCAACGAGTGTTTCGAACATTTGACAGGTAGTAAACTTTACTGTAGCCTAGAGTAATTTTCAAGCTATAATTAAGTTACGCTAAGCGAATATTCCAAACATAAAACAGGCTTTTTTACTCCTTATGGTACGGGAGAATTTGAGAGGTTATGTTTCGGGCTCGTGAACGGGCCATAGCAATTTTCGCGACTCATAAACATTGTTTTGGGGTCGCTTAAATCAGTTATTGCAAATTACTTAGAAGATATACTAGTACCGGTTAGCGAATGTAATTATGTTTTCAAAATTGGAGCAAGTATTTGACGCACTTGCTGCTGCAAAATTTACTCCAAATTTAAAGAAATGTGAGTTTGCTAAAACGCGATTAAATTTTTTGGGGTTTGAACTCAGTACTGAAGATCTAAAACCGGGAGCACGTAAGTTAACAGCAATCGAAGAGCTAAAAATCCACGGCAAGTAAATCGCTTTTTAGGGTTATTCACTTGTCCGGCTATTTTCGACCGTTTGTTATATCGAATACCGCACTCGTGAAACCGTTAACGAATTTAACGCTCGCGAATACAACTTTTGCATGGAATGCACCTATTTTACAACTATTTAACTCATCTGCAAGGAGTGAGCTTCGCTGTGTTTCTAGTAGAGGTATTGCTGGGATGTTACTCCAGGAAGGAAAAGATGGTCAAATGTATCTTGTACATTGTGTCTCAAAGAAAACAAGTAACGTGGAATTTAAATATCATTCTTCGAAATTGGAGTTAATAGCGATTGTACGGTCTGTGGAACGATTAAGATCATTTTTTTCTTGGAGTATAATTTACCGTTGGTAGTGACAGCTAGGCTTTGGTGTATTTGAACGTCAAACGTACGGTTCAACCACAAATTGGCTGCTGGTATATTATTCTGTCCGAATATGATTTCGACATAAAATACAGGACAGGGGACGAAATGGAACTCGTTGATAGTGTAAAGCAGTGGTAGAGCCACAAAGCAACGCAGATACTATGAGCGATATAATGAAAAATCGATCAAAAATGTTGGTTGTTATCAACGACGATACGAAAATTAAAATGAGCCAAAGAAATGATCAAAGTTTAAATGAAATTATGGAGATCTTAACCAGAAAAAATAAGTATACTATATCAAAAACTGAAAGTGACAGAATATGTGGATATAAAATGATCGACGGAAAATTATGCAAGAATGTAACTATAAATGGGGAAGAAAGATCGTTATTCGTAATACCGGATTGCATGCGGAAGGTAATATCAGTTCAATATCACGATTTAAGACAATATTTGAAAACTCATATTACAGCGTGCTTACAATGTTTGCTAAGAAAACAACCTCGAGGTAAGAGGACGGGTTACTTCATTCACCAGTGTTACCTCACCGACCATTTTTTAAGGTACATATAGATCATATAGGACCATTACCAGAGACGGATATGCTCATATTTTAGTTGTTGTAGACGCATATAGTCGCTATGTACGATTATATCCTGTGAAGACAACGTAAGCTGGAGAAATTTGTAAACACCTTGAAAGTGACATTCTACAATATGGGAGTCCACGGGAATTAATAAGTGATAGCATTAAGTAAATATAAATAGAGATATAAAACAATGTTAATTTTCCGACTACGAAAAGTGCGTCGGCGCATAGATGTTGCTCCAATTGCCATCTAACCGCGGACGCACAAACTAATAGCTATCAGTTCAATTCTTTTTCATCAACTGCTGTTTCATATAACATATGGTTTATTTCCTTGCTAATGAACATAGTATAAGCAGCTTTGCCAATTTGTGTTTAGTAAAATTATTTTTAAAGGTAAATATGATTCTATATTTATACATTTTAAAATAGAATAATAGTTATCCAATTGTGGTAGAAATATAAATAACTTATTTTTTTTTCAGAGATTTTATATCAAAATAAATGTAACCATCTAAGTGGATGTAATTAGCAGCATACATTCTAGCAAAACTTTGGAACGCTTAACTGTGTATTGAAAGATGGAGGATGGAGAGTGAATACGTAGTATTAATGGGGAATTGGAATGTGCGGATAGGAAAGGAAGGTGGTATGTATCTAGGGATGGAAACAGTATATAGGAAGGAACTGGAAGGAGAAAATTGTGAATATGGAGGGAAAAAGAATTCTGAAAGAAGAGAATCTATATATGGGAAATATAGTTTATAATGCGAGTAGGAGGGACATGGTGCATGGATATGGGACTTATAAAGTATAATCTATCTTTGATAGGTTATATTGTATTGAATGAGGGAGCGAAAGATAGAAAATATGAGAGTGGGAGAAATGTTTGTATCTGATTATTTCCCTTAGGATGCTTGTTGGAAATGTAGAATAGATGTAACGGAAGAAAGGAATGAACTACGGCGAGAGGAAAAAGAAGTGTATGTGTGGAATAAGAATGAAAAAAAGTATATAAGGCAAGACGAGGCAGTATGCTGGAAGGACGTGCATGGAATAGATGAAGTAGTAGAGATAATAAAAAGCAATTTAAAGAAAATAAGGGGGTAGAAGAGGAGAAAGAAACTACGAAAGGGGTTATGAAGGGAAAGTGAAGGAAGAGAAAAGAAAGGTGAGGCAAATTCTAAGGCAGATACGAAAAGGAAAAAACAATGGGAGGAATATGAGGTGGCGAAAGAACGATGGAAGAAAACAGAAAAGCGGTTCAGTAGAAAAAGGGAAGAGGAGGAAAAAGAATTGATAAACAGTCTCCAATCACAGGGTGAAATATGGGAATATTTAAGGAGAACAGGAAGTGGGAGCTAGGGAGAATGTGAAGCGAAAGTGGGAATTGAGGAATGGCAAAATAAGTTAATGGCAAGTGTAGGGGGCAATGACGTAAGAAGAGGGTGGGGGGGGGTTGACCAAATGACAAGGAGTGGAATGAAATAAATATTGAGATTAGGAAAGATGGAAGTGAAAGAAAAAATTGAAAGGATAAAGTGTGGGGGAACATCTGGTCCATATGGTGTGTCTGTGGAAGTGCTTACATGAGGACGGGGTAAAAGCGCTGACAAGGTGCATGAATAAGATATGGAAAGGGACGTAGAGTGTACCAGATGATTAGAAAAAAGGAGAATTGGGAAAATCGGAAACAATGGTACAGAGAAAGTAAGAAATAGGACAGAGAAAGTAAAAATGATTGGTTCGAAATGAGTGGTGAGAAGGTTGAATGTATAAAATATTTTAAGTGCTTGGGGTTTATTATAATTAGGAATGCTCGGGTAAAAGAATATGTGAATAAGATTGTGAGAAAGACAAGGATACCAGCTGAGCGGTTAATGAATGTGTGGAAGGGGAAATTTAATGACTATGAAGATGAGGTTGATGATGCGAAATGTGTGTAAAAAATATTATACTTTATGGTGCGGAAGTATGGGCGATGAAAGAAAAAGCAAAAATATAAAGAATGAGCGTGAAATACATAAAAAAGATTTTGGGGTTGGATAAATGGTCTCCAAACGAATTTGTTTTACAAGAACTAAATGAGTATCAGTGCTGGGCATAAGAAGCTAGTGAAATATTAAAGTAAGGAAATGACTGGTAAGAATGATAGGATAGTGAAAGCAGTGTATGAATTGTCAAAGAGAAGCGAAAAAATGATGTGCGGAATGGATGGGCGTAAGATAGAAAAAATTTGATGAAAGGTGTTGGTGGTCAATGAGCGAATGGAAGATATGAATAATGGAGATAGGGAACTATGAGAGCGTGGTGGAAAGGCTAATGAGGGATGTTGAAGTACAAGAGAGGAATGAAAAAATTAGAGGGAACAGATATAATAAGAGATAAAAGGAAGTAATGGTTGTAGGTGATTGCCAGGGTATGTAAAATTGGAATTAAGTATGACTGAAAAAAGAATGATTGCAAGGTTTAGATGTGGGAAGGAGGAAATGGGCAATAAATATTGAGGGGAGAATATGATAGGCGATGTAGGGTATGTGGCTAAGGGGAAGAGTTATGAGAAGTTTGGATGAATGAATGTCGTGAAATTAAATTGAGTTAGATACAGATTGATAGAGGAATTGGAGAACATGTTTGGAGCAGGAAGAAAGGGGGATAGAACTCATGAAAGGGATAATGAGGGATTGGGAGAAGGAAGTATAGAAAATCTGTTGCTACGCACCATTCCGTGTATTTGTGCGGATTATGGGTGTTTTTTTACTTTTGTTTGTGATTTTTTTTTATTTACTTGTGCCCTTTTAAGTTCTTTTTTCTCTTAATGATTTTAGCTTTGTTAACAATATTTTTATTTGTATTATGTATTACATTATTTTGTTTATATGCTAATAAAGGTTATATCTATCTATGTAACTAAAGAATTATAATTTTCGAAAAGGACCTTGTACAGAAGCAAATTTCCGAAATAATTTGGACTAGTCCTTGAAGCGGATTACAATTGAAAATTTTAAGTTTTCATAACTTCAACCTGTAGCAATAAATCGCAAAGTAAGTCTCTTTTGAGGACTTATTGTTTACCTTAAATATATATTTTGCTTAGCTATTAGCGGTATTACTAGTTGCAACCATTCCAAACAGGTCGCTTCGTCCATACGTAAGTAATTATACCTGTCTCCAGGTTCAAACTTTCATTCTGATAATAGATTGACATGACAAATCGACTTGAGTTTCAAAAGCCAATTATTGCACCATTTTGTACGATTCTTTTTCTGTTTTTGTTACTGCTATTATCGCTGCCACTGCTAGGAGACCCTTTTGAGGCACTAATCATTCAGGGCATAAATTCAACTAAACGTACTGTGCATAAGTTCAACTAAACAGTTCAAAATGTGCGACCAAAATAACCGTACAATCTTGGTTCGCGCGATTTTCTCGAAGCTTGTGGACCGCTTAACCGGTCTGAATACATTTGCATCTTTAACACCTGATATCAATTTCTTATAGATTTTTAATCTGTAAACATTGATATATTTATTGCTTTTTATTTTCTCTACATATATGTATAGTTCCCGTTACCCCTGCATAAATCGGTACAATTATATTACATATTCCCTCATTTTTTCTAAATGTGTAAATACTATAAATAGTATATAGATTTATAAGAATCAGCCTGAAGATTATTTTCAATTTACTTTCGAAAAAATGTCAATCTCTGTATCGTTCTTATTTTTAAAACAAAATATGTACCATTAGATAAAATCAAAGTAAACAAACTAGGGAATTCCCCTCTGAAACTATAGTCTGCAAAAATCTTTTATGTAAAGAAAAGTAATGCGTTATGAAAGCAATCTATTTATAAACGCAAATATTTTGCTGCCTAAAAAATGCATTTACACAAACATATTCACATATAGCTGTATTTATCTATCTTTTTTTATCTTATTCAAATTATTGCTATTTCCTGGATATTACAAACGACAACAATGGCATTATAACACACACAAATGAAAATCCATTACAATAAAGTTCTCTTGTTTAATTATATTAGTTTGTATCCTGGCTAAACAATAGTCCCACGTAGTCAAGATTACTTCAAGTTTGAAAAAAGTCCACAGTAATTGAGAGGGCACAATTTTCGTACGTAGTCGGGTTTTGTCTATCCTTTTATATCTCTATTTATTACTTACTCAATGGTGATAGAGGAACATGATTCACTGCGAACGATTTCAAGGATTTTTGTCTGAAATTTGGTATAACACATAGATTGATAACATCTCAATTTTCTCAGGCAAATGGCATGGTAGAGAGACACAATGGTAATATATACCAATGTTAAATACTATTATAAAGAACGAAGAAACGTGATGTAGGCATTTAAACGAGGTAGAGAGAAACATAAATATTGCACGTTGACCAATGTGTTGACCAATTTGTACGTTGATAGCAGTAAATTGAAGTTTTGAGAATTTCTCCTTTAGTTACTTCTGTGCAGTTTTTGTATAATTGAACTGTAGAAGTTGTAGAATAAAGATTGCAGGGTGCAGTAATACGAATAGTATGTAGAGTTTTTATCTAGTTCGAATACTATAATTTCCAGATGAAATTTTTATAAGTGCATACGTCTATCCAGAGGTACTCCCCAAGATAGATATTCAATAGTAGGAGTTAGTAAGTCTAACTAGTAAGTTAGTCTTTTGTGGATTGAACTTATCACTCGACCTCAGGCTACCCAGGCAGCACGTATTTTTGTGAAGCCCCACGTGATAAAGTTCAGGAAGTTGTCACCAGGCCTTAGGCTAACCAAGCAGCACCAATTTCGGTGAAGCCCCAAGTGACAGTTGGAAAGTAAGGAAGGTAAGTCCACTCGGCCTTAGGCTAACCAGGCAACACCTACTTCAGTGAGGCCCCAAGTGGAACAAGTGAGACTGAACGAGTTTTGATACGATCTGGTTTATTATAAAAATATCATTCTTTATATACGAAAATTTGTGCTGACTTAAGCTTATTACTACTGCGTTAAAGTATTAAAATAAATATTCAATAATTGAATTGGCGTAGTTCGTTGTGCTAATATTTGCTTTATTACTACGCAATCAATTTTACAAGTGTAATGAATTATAATGAGAACGTTTAGTTAGCAGATATTTAAAATGAATGTTACAACATAATTTACAAGCATTAATTTGCACTAGAATAAATTGATTTAAAAAAATGATTTACCTTGGTTAAACACCCAAACTTACTCTCCAGTTTACCCCCAACTCCTTTCTTTTTGTCAATCCATTTAATCTTCTCAGATTCATTCTCCAATTATTCCATTTTTCATCTTCCTTTCCACATATTCTACACAATCTTTCTTGCACTTTCACCCAATACTTATTTCCACCCTCCTCATTCCCACATCTGAATCTTGCAATCGTTCTTTTTCTCTCATGCATAATCTTAATGCTAAATACTTAGCCATACCCTCCTCATCCATAATTCACATATACTTACTATTATCATTTACTTTCATTTATCCATCCATATCTTTCTTGCCTTCCCACATCCATCATCCTTTCTATGATCTCACTCACCACATCACCACCACCAATCATTTTTTCAAACCACCTATCCGTCGACCATCCCATCATCCTATTCACCTTTTTTCTACTCTTAATCCATACATTCACACATCTAACTCATTCCTCTTTCAACACTCCCTCAATGTACACTTCTTTAACCAATATCCTCCCTTCATCCTTCTATACCTTCTCCTCAAATTTCTCCATTATTTTCACTCCCTCTCCATTTCTTTCCTCTTTTAACCCCTCTTCCTTATATCCAATTTCCAAAACTTATTCCCCATCCACAACTTCCTATATCTTATTTTGAACCTTTCTGTGTCTCTCCTGTTTTCCCTAGCAAATTTTTTTATCCTCTTTTGAATCTCCCTTTCTTTTCTTGATATATCATCCTCTATATATATATATATATATATATATATATATATATCTTACT
>WYDF02320554.1:0-14454 GCA_009867245.2 Adranes taylori
AAAGTGGAATTGGGCGGGACATATTGCGAGAATGCGGGACAACAGATGGACCAAGAGGATCATAGAGTGGAGGCCTATGTGGAAGCAATCAAGGGAGGCTTATGTCCAGCAGTCGACGAATATGGGCTGATTGATAATGATATATATATATATATATATATATGTATTATACTTTACTTATACATGTATAGATTTAGCTCACATTTATTCTTTCTTTCGGACCATGTAAGGTCATGTTTTTTGTTTTTCTAGAATATAAGTCATGTAATGATACATAAACAGAATCGTTGTCGTGTGATTATTCATAATATTTTATATATTTGTCCGCTGTTCGCGAAACTGTCCGCGCAGTAGGCAAATATCGGGGACCGGGGTATTCGTTGCGAGGCGATTTTATGGATAGAAATTTTATCGTAGGGATTCATAAGAAGGAATTTTATCGGTAAGAGTTTCATTAAACTTACATGTTTTCAACTTTTGCTAAACTTTAACATTCTTGACAATATTTACAATTCAGCAAGAACGTACGATAGTGACCAAGCACTTAATCAGATATATAAATCATCAGAAATGTATAAATTAGTAAATAAAGTTTTCATTTGACATTTAAAAATTATCTTACGGCAAATTATAACAATAATAATAATCTGAGTAAGATTTCAGGTTTAATAGAATACAAACAAGCGGGAGATTGCAAATGTTCGACATAAAATGATAAATTTAAAGGTTTTATATAAAAGCAAATGCAAAAGTGTTATTTTTCTCATAATATATGAATTACAACCTAGCTTGTGAATTACAACCTAAAATATTACATAAAATAAGAACTGGTTTTTAATGCTGCGAATTTGCAGGACTTATCCGTAAAATTATAAAATTTTCGTTGGTATACTATATGCATTAGCATAAAAATATATTTTGCATATATTATGTGGTATTAATCTGATTTCTATAGTTCCACTAAGTGAATTTACAATGAAATAAAATGTAACTAAAGAACTCTTTCTTACGGTTTTGTTGCTAAAAATTTGCCGATGTCTAAAACAAATGTCAAAGTATAGGAGGGGTATGATTGAAATAACAGATTAAATCAAGTTTTCAGTTTGATTAACAGACGGCAAAATAGCAGAAAACATAGTGGTATACTTTTTCACAAAACTCTCTTAAAACTAATAAACCCTAGTGTAGGATGGGACAAATGCTCTTTTAAAGGTTTAAGCTTTATATAAGTAACGGCATTAGTCTGTGACAGTGTTAACTTTTCTCATAAAATGTACCTAAAATTACCCATTTTGGACGAAAATACAGTCAATTTGATCCAGGTACATTAAACACGGTCCTTGAAAAATGCTCATTATACATTTTATTTTCAATCAATTTACATAACCTTACTAAAGGAACAACGTAAAGGATTCAACGACTTTTTCGTCCACAGTTGATATAAAGCCGGCATTATTAGGCTGTTTTTTTGCGTGTGTATGTAGCTTGTATCGCGTACTTTTAAACGCATTAATAATTTATTTTATACAATTCTAAGTCTCTGTCTTGGACTTCTTCTTCCTCTTCCACATGCTGTATCCACTCAGCGAATTTTGGCTATCATTATAGCAATGCCAACTTTATTGACAACTACTCGGAACAGTTCCAGCGATGTCACTCCATACCACTGGCGCAGATTTTTCAGACGAGATATCCGTCGTCTCCTGGTGACCTTTTTCCATCCAACTTTTCCTGAAGCACCAGCTGGAGTATGTAATATTGCTCGCTTCTCATTATGTGTCCCAAATAAGTCAGTTTCCTTATTGTTATGAATTTAGGCAGTTCCCGTTCCATATTCATTCTCTCAAGTACCTTACCGTTTGTCATGTGTCCGATCCAGCTAATTTTGAGAATAAGTCGCATTACCCACATTTCGAAGGCCTCGATACGCTTGAATGTGGCATTGATGAGTGTCCAGGCTTCTACACCATATAGGAGTACTGAGTAAATGTAGCATTTTACCATTCTTAGGCGTAGTTTTAAGCTTAAGTTGTTGCTGCTGAATATACTTCTCATATTCATGAAAACCGCTCTCGCTTTTTCTATGCGTTGTCTAATTTCACGTGAGTGGTCCCAGCTGTCGTCTAGTGAACATCGTACATATTATATCTGTTCCACTCGCTCTATGATTGCTCCGTTTATGTTCAGATTTGGTGCTGCGTTGTTGGCTTTCCTTATTATCATGTACTTTGTTTTAGCTGCATTCAGCTCAAGTCCGTAGTTGTCTCCAATTTCTACCACTTTGTCCAATAGCAGATACAGGCCTTGTGAAGTGTTATATAGTAGGACAGTATCATCTGCATACCTAATATTGTTGAGTACTGCTCCGTTAATGGATATTCCATGTTGTTCATTGTCTAGGGCTTCGAAAAATAGTTCTTCAGAGTACATGTTGAACAGGAATGGCGATAGTACACATGCTTGTCGTACTCCTCGTTGGATTTGAATCTCTTCTGTTAGTTCGTCTTCAACTCTTACTGATGCTGTATGACCCTAGTATATGTTAACTATTATTCTTGTATCCTTTTCATCTATCCCTGTTCTTCTTAGTATCTCGATCATTTTACCATCTTTTACCCTGTCGAACGCCTTTCTGAAGTCAATGAAATATGCATTCACGTCACAGTTCACATCTCTGCATTTTTGTACAAGGACTTATATTGTGAATAAAGCTTCTCTTGTTTCGAGGTTTTCTCTGAATCCAAACTGCGTGTGTTCTATGTGGGTCTCTATTTTCCTGTATAATTATTTCATGAATGATCTTCAGAAATATCTTGAGAGCATGACTTATCAGGCTGGTTGTACGAAAGTCTTCACATTTTTTGGCATTACACTTTTTTGGTATCGTGACGAACGTTGATTTTAGCCACTTCCTGGGAATTTCTCGATGTTGTTATACAATTTGCATAGATTTTTCAGAGCACTTCCGGTGAATAGTTTCAGAATTTCCGCTGGAATTTAGTCAGGTCCACATGTCTTGTTGCTTTTCATTCTCCATAATACTTCGGCTTCTGTTATATTGGGTCTATTTTCCACATCACACAGCTCATGGTTCGCTTCTCTATTGTCTCTAAACAATTCTTCTGTGTAGTTATTCCACACTCTCATTTTATCTTTTCTTTCATGTACTATGTTTCCCGATTCATCAACTAGTACACTTGTACACGGGTGTCTTCCTGTCTGATCTTTTTGTGGATGTCAAAGGCATTAAGTTTTTCCTGTAGTTGTTCGATTTCTGCGCACTCCTGAGCATGGTAGATTTCTTTTCGGATGTCTTTGTATTTATTTTTATATCCGTCTGGATCTTTGTTTTTTAGTGCGTGTCACTCTTCCACCATCAACATTATTTCGTCAGTCAACTATTTGTTCTTTCTGATTTTCTTGTTTTTTCTGCTTTCAGCTGTTTTTTTCAGCACCTCAGATACCTCGTTGTTGGATTTCCTCCCATCTGTCAGTATTATGATAATTTGTTCGTTCCATCTGCGGTTCCATCTTCCACGTTTAGCTTGTGTTATATGTTATTTTGAGTAATAGGGCCCTTCAGCTTGTTGCTTACGTTCCTTGCTTACGTTCCTTGCCGTATGAATTAAACTCAGCCGTAGGTTAAAGTCGCTGACTAGGATATTGTGATTTGATGGCACGTCTGTACCGGGATAGGTCTTAATTGATTTCACACTGTTACGAAATCTCTTACATTTCGCCAAAAAGTCGATTTGATTTCTGATAGTTCTCTACTGGCTATCTCCTGGGGCCTTCCAGGTATACAATCTCCATGCTGACAATTTGTAAAAGCACTTTTGGACAAAAAAGGATAATTTATGCCTTGAAAATTATTATAAATAATTATTTTAATGTATTAAATTAATTAATTTGGAATATTGTTAAGTGTAATTCAGTAATTAAATGAAATGCAACTAAATAAATTTTATACTAATAATAAAAGTTAAAAAAAACTGTTACTTGGCCACGGAATTATATTTCCATCGTATTGTCGACCTTGACTATCTGCTGCTGACCTCGATGAGCTCAAAGATATTGGAGATGATCTGTATTATCATTGATTCTATCGCTTTACATTACCACTTGCCTTCACAATTTAAGTGCTTTGTTACGGTTATAGTTTCTGGTAGATTTAAAACTGTTTCAGCCGATTTGCTGGATATTTTGATGGAGAGTCAAGATGCACTTCTAATGCAAGTCCACTATATAAGCCATTTAACGCAAAGAATGCAGGAAGGGAGTTCCGATACCGGAATTTGCCGCAACCAGATGTTATGGGAAACTGTTGTTTTTGACGGTCTTTTTGTCAGATGTCAGGCCTGTAAAGTCTTCAGCATGTTTTTGGCTTGGGTCATTTTTGCAGGGTTTTAATCTCGCTTCATATTCACATTGTCTTATTATCTGCTTACAGTGGTTTCTAGTGAGACTATAGAAAGGTTTGAGATCAATCAAATTATTTATTGTCCCTTGTCAAGTAAGTTTACCAGCTATTTCGTTGGCCTCAATCCATACATGTTCTGTTACCTACCATGATAGTTAAGTTTTACCACTTCCTTAAGGTGTGGTAAGGAGTACTGCAGGAAGTAGGAATCACAAGTTTTAGCCTCAGTGCTGCTTGATTGATATTGGCCCCTTTCATGATTTCATGATCTTTAATGCACAAATATAAATGGCAGAAATTTCAGCCTATAAGATAGTTGTAAGGAATCACCGTATTACTCTAGCTCTTGTTCTACCACTGTTAAATTTTGACCCATCTGTGTATTATTCATGTAACTCACATATAATGCACGCTTCCCATAGAAATGCTTGTTTTCCAAAATGTTCCTGGGATAAATAGCAAATTTAAATTGTTATTCTAAACTAAACCCTAGCAACATGTCATCTCATCGTGCCGATCCGGACTATCTAAGGATCATTAAATTTCAATTTTGTTGTCATGGAAATGGATACGATTTGCATCAGAGCCTCTCTTTTCAAAAATAAGTTAATGGGAATAAGTGTTAACAATCCAGTGTTTTCAATCTCTAACCCAGATTTTACTCCAGATATGCTCAAACATTTTTTGCAGTTTTTGTTAGACCCTTTTTCTGTTACATTTATTATGCCACCAAACTAGAGCTCCATACTCATTGCAATAGCTTCTGTGAATCAGTTTGAATTCTATACCTCTTATTGTACTAAAAACCTTTTGTCAACAACATTTGTTAATTGATTGTATTTTTTACATCTACGAATTAATTAAATTTGATGTTTTTGGAATTCCTTTTAGGAACTCTTAGGATCAGAAGACCTATGATTTGGACACTTTCAACAAGTTTAACTTCCGAATTTAGTACGGAAAACCTTGGGAATGTCAACGAAAATAGCTAGAGCACATTGGTTACTATTTCGCGACAATCATATCTGTTTGAAATTTGAGGACATGTGTTGGAAAACACTTTTCTAAGAAATGTATATTAAGTGTACGACGAGTAAGATTATCATTACCAGAAGCGGTGTTTCTCTTGATTTTAGAATCGAAAGATCGCGTTTGTGCAAACAGATATATTACAAACCCAGGTCGGTCAATGTTTCTAAGATTGCCCACCAGAGTGACAGAAATTTATTATCAAAGTGTTTTGTGAGATTTAATACGCACGTGTTAGATGATCTTGCAAAACTTTCAATTAGTTGAGCGAGGATATTTACTCTTGGGTATCATGAGATTTCAGTACAGAGTTATGGTCTGTTTGTACTTGATATTTCTGTCAGTATTTTTTGTCAGAAATAATTACAAACATATGCTTGTTAAAAAAACTCCAAGTTTGCAATGAGACTCTAAAATATGGGACGTATGAGAGTAAAAGTAACTATTTCTTTTTTTCTTCTTATAGGGTCGTCTTCCTGCGGAAGTTGGCGATCCGATTATCTGTTTTGGCTCGAAATACTGCACCCCTGAAGATCTCTGTCGATGTTCAGACATGAATGTTGGCGTCGTTCTATTGATGTTTCGCCCTAAACTTTCATTTCGATAATAAGTCGGCGGATCTCACCATTTGTCCGTTTTGCCATCCATTAGATGTATAATATCCTTCGGCACATCTACATTTCGAAAGCCTTTATATTATTTTCCATCTTCTGGTCTAATGTTCGGCTTTCGCATCCATAGGGCAGAAAAGCAAGCATGTAACAGCGCAATAATTGCACACGAAGCTAAAGACTTGGTCGTGCGCGGTGAAAAGTACGTTCCATGCCTACAGTTTACATGATATAATTAACGTTTAAATAATCTGTATGCAGATCAGGTATGTAAGTAGTTGTAAACTGCAAATTCTAGACAATCGACAACCCGCCATCATCTTATCTCAACTCATTCTAAACGTAATCTATGACGTCTTGCTCTCATTATTGGGTCTATCGTAAATTGTATGTGTGTGTTGACAACTGCCATTTTAAAATCCAAGATGGCGGCTTAAAAATCTTGCCTGGCTTACGATTTTAGCGCGAAGCTGAAGCACGAATAGGACATGCGCCGGGAGAATTGCGCAGATTTGAATTTCGAGCTAAAATGGGAACAAGAAATGTTTTTATATGGCATGAACAACATAGTAATGATGAATTTAACATGAAAACTAAAACTATCGAATATTATACGAGCGACGTAAACATATTAATGACGGCTGTTTAATGTTTAGAGAAATGTTTCTAAATGAATGTAATGTTTGTCTTTTCACAGAAGTATGCACGATTGCTTTTGCATGAAATTAAGTATACTGACGAAATTATGTAAACTGACACTATAGGTATAATACTGAGAAATGGATATCGCTGGCACGATAATCAATCTAAAGATGCAATTAAATGGCATATTTACGAAGAAAAGAATAGAAATATATCAATTCATATCAAAAGAATCAATACTAGCTGGAATACGAGTTGATGGCTATTGTGAAAAAACGAATTAAATATTTCAATTTATGGGATGATTTTATCATGGTTGAATACAATGTTTCAACGTAATCCGAGACAAATCCATGTATAAATATAATTTAGATACGTTTGATTCGTTATTTGAGAGTTTAAAAGCGAAAACATCACGACTTCAGAAATTTGGTTATGAAGTAATCGAATGTTAGGAATGTAATTTTACAAGAATATTTTCAAACGATCCAGTTCTAGCAGAAACTTTAGAACGTCATCCAATTTTATTGCATTCACCTCTAGTAACACGAGATGCTTTCTATGGAGGTCGATGCGGTAATACGAAAATTTATTATAAGGTAAAACTTGGAGAGTAAATTAAATATTGAGCAAAAATTTCATTAAAACCGAAATATTACAACATCATATTCAACGGCTTTTCCAACTAGATAAAACTCTAGTAACCGCTGCACAAGTCTTCCTAGTTGCTTCTACGGTGCTGCTCTACATTTGAATAGAAGTTTCACTTCGAAAGAAAATGACGAAGAATTTTAACACAAGAGTCACGCGGACCCATTATATCTCACCACTGACTGTGTGTTACATGTTTATAAAGAAACATCTGTTACTTTCTTTTAACTTTTTACTTAAAGGTACTAGATGTCTCAGAAACATAGATTTATAAAAATGTTTTGTCATAAGCCTGTTTTAGCATGCCCTAAGCGTAAATCTTTACGTAGCCTTCATATACGCCACTTTTTAAAAACTAAATTACATTAGACATACATTAGACAAGTTCAAAGCGATACATTAGACAAAACGACATTCATTTTCAATGCTGTGGAAATTATTACGTCGATATTCATTTGACCAACAAATTCAACGAAACACTATCGAACACACAGAAAGAGGAAAGAGAAAAGATGAAATATCCTGATATTTTCCGGACAATTCATAGAGAGCGAGCTAAAGAGGAAACTCATTTTGTACGATTGGTTTTCTAAGATTGTTTTTTGTTCAATGTGAGTGCCAAATTATTTTTTATGGTCGTGAAACGATGTGGAATTTATGCTGGAAACAAACAAATTGGAACAGTAGGAAGCTAATGTCTTCATGATACGTTTAAAACTTTCATTGCTGCAGTTTTAGTGCTTCATTTAATTGCTGTATGACAAATATAACTTTTCTCATATCTATTATTAGTATATTGTCCAACCCCGTTTAATAGGGTAGCGGTTTTTGTAAACAACAATAACAAATTTATTATCAAAGCTGTGTTAAAAATAGTTCAAAACTTTTTACAATATAGATAATTTTGATCAATAATTATGTTGATCAATAATTATACTTTATATAATCTTGTGGGTATAGAACCGATTTTATTTATATAATATGTGATTAATTTAGGTTTTTATTTTTATTATCTCCATTTCATTTCGTTATCAGTAAATTATAAAAATTTCAAGTTATGCCTTGGCACTATATATATTCATTTATTTATATTTATTTTACTAAGTTATTATGTAACAGTGCTTCCAAAGAAGAAAAAAAAAATTAAGTTCATTTATTCAACATAGTTCTTTCCGAAGTTGAAAATTTATCCATTTGTTAAGTGGATAAAAAAATTTAAAGTTTACTCATACATCATAGTTTTTTTAAACTTGAGAATATTTTTAATCAACCATTCACTGGAGCTCGAAATTATTTTACTTCTTTTTAATCTATCATTTAGTAAAACTTGAAAATATTTTTCTCTTTAGATTTATTTAAGACATGAGATTTTTATTGTAACATTATAGCACAAATATTACAATTACATAATTAGTCATTAATAATAAAAAATTATTATAATTTCCCTACTCGTCAATATCTCGAAATAACTAGTCTCTACAGCAATGGTGGGCAACCTTTTCTTGGGCCGGACCACATCAAACTTTTCAGATATAAGCGAGGGCTGCAATAATTTTTTTAATGGTTAAGTAAAAAGATAACATAGAAAATAATAAACCAAAAGAAAATTCGATAACTTTTCAAAACATCTGTATTTAAAATAAACAAATTTGAACATGCAAATGGTATTACATAATACCCACAACAATCCTACAATTTGGTAAAAAGAAAGATAATAAGTATAAAGAAAATTTTATAATAATTCAAATCATCTGTAATTTCAATTAGAAAATGGAAATGATATTAAATAGAATAATTATTTAATAATAATTATAATAATTTTATTTAAATAAAATCAACATTAATACATTTCAAAATTTTTTCATTGATGTGAAGTTTACCATTGTTTATTTTTGCCATTTTTATTGCATTATACTTTCTGTTAACTTTACATTTTTAAATTTCGGGTCGAAACTTTTCTCGCCGGGGGCGAGTGTAACGCGGAAAACGTTCCTAAGTTATTTTTCTTCTCTTGTATAGTATAACAATACATACAACTATTTAATCACGTTTATACTATTGCTTAAAATTTAAGTAAAGCTTGATGTTTCATTCTACTCAAGTTTAGTCAAGTTCTAAAGCGCTTTGGACATTCTACATTGAACTCTAATAGAACTTAACAGTTTTTAAAAATATTGATTAGGAGTTTTGAGTATATAATTGATGTGAAGTTTGCCATTGTTTATTTTTTATTAAAAGGAATAATATCTCTGACGAGATATTAGTTGTAGCAATAAGTAAAGTGTGCTCCAAATTGTCATCCTAATTCGCGATCTTGTTTTTGATTTCGTAAATCACATTTTGATAAAAATGTTCACAATTGTACATACTTCCGAATAAAGATATACTTTGTTCACATTATTAATTAAATTGGGAAATTCCTGAGCATCCAGATTTTTATAAAACTCGATGTATGAACATTACAATTAAATCCAATTTTTCCTTAAGTTCCAGAACCTCCATTTGGATATTTTTAGGGATTTTATTTACGTCTAGTGGGAACGGAGAGGAAAATCTTTCAGAATAAATTTCTTTTTTTTCAAAATCGTTCATTGAATTCATTTGCAAGCGTAATTAAAATGTCAATATATTTTTGTTGACCAAAATCATTTGTAAAATTTTCTTAATAATTTTGTTATAATTTAATTGACTTATAGCTTTAATTTCTTTCGAAAGGCATAGGCACTACCAAACGTATCGGTAACTATTTGAGTTTATTTTTGAAATTTTTTCAGGTTTAAGATTTAACAGGTTTAACATCGTTGTGTCTACTAGAAATTATAAATCGCTTATCCATTCTTCAATAAATTTTCCCTTAGATTCCATGAATCTTTTCACCTCGTTTATAAATACCAAAAATCCTTTTTACATTGACTATTTGGAATTCCATAGAACTTTACTAAAATATGTTAAATTCGTTAAATATATTCGTTTGCACATTCGTCAAGTACCATAAATTTTCGGCGACAAAGAGCCGATTTGGACTTCATTTCGTTTATAGATTTAACAACAACTATAATTACATATTTGATATTCTTCACAATGTTGGAACACACGTATTGGTGGTGAATAATACAAAAAAAAATTATCATTGAACTCATTTTCACTCATATCAAAACACTTGCTAAAACACCCTTACTTTTTCGCAGCATGGATTTAGCTCCATTGATAGATAATGATAATCCGGATAAATTAAAATAGTTGTATTCTTGTAAAACATTCTTGAGTTCATTAAAAATGTCCTCTCTTTTTGTCCCAAATTGAGTAATTGGAAGTTTTCAAAATTCTTCTTATACCATTTCGAAAACATTCGCGGGCCGGATCAGCGACATTCTCGGGCCGAAGGTTCCTCACTCCTCGTCTAGAGTGGCCTTGTATGCATCGGAGACCTAGACCCTTCGTGCGATTGATAGATCAAGAGTGGATGCTTTAGTGATGTGGGCACTGGAATAGAGCGAATGTTAGTGGACCAGGATGCTCCGTACTTCATAAAAAAAAAACTCAAAAACAAATAAATAGATACATCGTGGGACAAGTACATTAACCCTAGTGTCTGTTTAACACCGTTTACTGAAGGATCCTCATCTTTTTCGCATATACCACCAAAGCCGACAACACAAGAAAAATCATAATACAGGAAAAAACAGCGATTGGAGATTGCCAATCGTTGGAGGCTGGAGATTGCCAATCGTTGGCGAAAAAAACTTACTAAAACTTGTGTTCCGATGCTAATTGATTAGATGTGTTAATTGATTCAAAAATTGCGTATAGAAGTATAGGAGACTCAAATTGACTTAAAAAACACGAGGCAAGAGTAGATGCATATTTGACATTCGGTGGAAGCCGTCTTCAGTACACTTTGCTTTGTAATGGATTATGAGTCAACTATTATCAACCAGGGACTCAACTATTATCATTGTTCATCATTGCGTTGGATTATGAAAAAATCCAATGCACTTAACTATTACACCACCTCGTTTACTTAAATCAATTTGAAAATCGTTTATTTGTGTTGTTATACGAATAGATTTGTATAACTGTATAAATACAATATTATTACATCATTTATTAAATGCAGTTTAAGAAGTCACTTATGGTGAGGAAGGCCACTAAATCCAAATAATTAAGTATTTTGTGTTTTTGGGAACTTTGACAATTGAAGTATCCATCCCTTTATGTAGATCATCTCTAGTGTTAGCCGTTTGCGCTACTCCACAGGTTGACGAAATTAGAAGATTTAGTATTGCTTTTACGCAGCATTAACCACTTGTTATAATAGGTAGTTAATGCTGCGGTAGTTAATATGTTAATTTATTCGGAAACTGCTTATAGAAACTGTTTAGGAGATTCAAATTGACTTAAAAAAGACCAGGTAAGAGTAGATGCATTTTTGGCAATCGGTGGAAACCGTCTCTACTACTCTCTGCTTTGTATGCTATTTACAATGATGCTATTTACGAAGCAGAGAGTACTGAAGTATACATCAGCATACGTGCTCGGTATTATTCACTTACATTAGCACAGACAACAAGACAACACGGTGCTCTGTTACAAGAGACAGTTTTCAATACTATATAAAACAATAACAGTTATTAAATTCGAATCCGCCTTGCCGCTGAATGCACATCAGAGTTTCCATTCATGTTTCAAACCTTCCAACTTAATAATTTCTTATGTCATAATTAGTTTCACACTGAAACTTCAGTCAATCAGTCTCCACTGCCAGTAGCGTCTGTGTCTTTAGTCCAGAGAATAAGCTTAAAATCATTGGTTGTCTTCCAGCACCTGCAACTATATTTCATGCTGAGGCAGTTGCCATTAAAATGTTAATTGCGTATGAAAATGCTTCTGCAGTAATTTCTACAGATTCTTTTGAGTGTCCTGGAAAACACTGAGAACGATAGAATTAATTCCAAAATCCATGATATTATTCTGGAAAACAGGGAGTTGATTAGGGCTGCTCATAAAAATAGATCTAAAATGGAACATTGCTGTATCCGGAGCCAGAGGAGAATTGTGGGCATCCACATATTTTTAGAAACAACTTTTGAAAAACAAAAATGGCAGAAATCGTGGAGCTCTCCTTTGTGGACAAACATCTCTGGTTCGTGCAAAATAGGGTGCAATCAAAAGATTTCCTTTCTATGATAAATAGACTTTGGGTAGAACAAAAATATAGAATGAAAGTGTCTGATACTCCTAATTGCGATTGCGGTTTAGTAGGAACAGATGAGCATATTTCCTTTGGATGCAGGTTAATTTTTCCTGAAATAAAGTTATTGAAATATTTTCTTGACAAAGAAATCCAATTCTTTCAAATCCAAGTAGAAGGGTTCATAACATTTTATTATATATTTTTTTAAATGTAAATTCAAAATTAGAATTAGATTGGATAAGTAACTCACTTCTTTCCATATCATAATGTTCCTTTTCTCTATTTCTTGCACGAGTAATCTACTCACTCAGATTTTACTATCATTAGCGGCCACGATGTGACCTCCTCTCATTAAGTTTACTATAATATACACCAATAGCAAATAATAGCAAATAATCAACACTTGAAAATTTTTAAAAAAGTTAATTAGTAGTTAATTAGAAACATATTACAAGCATAAAACATATAAAATAATGGTCATAAAATTATATTTCACTTGTAAATACATTCCGTAGAAAACCTAATGTTTTAATTCGAATTACTACATGTGTCGGTAATAGGCATCGGTATTTAAACCTAACGGCAAAAGTAAACCGACGTAATAAAAAATTATAATCGAAGAAGAAAAAGAAGCATATTTTATACAGCGGGTTTCTGATAATTATTCAAGCAGCTTATTCTATTTAGCTTTGTTTTATAGCACGAGAGGCTTGAAAATGACAGTTTTAGAAAAATTACCTGAACTAAATTAATTCTAATATTGGTGATTTAAAGTGGAGTAGTAAATTTAGAACACTGGTGTAGTCAAACACGCTAGATTGTATTCTAACTTAAAATCTGGTTTAATACATAAGAATTCAGTATATGTATCAAACGCATATAAACAATAGTATATTATCGCATGGGTACTAGTTTACTTTAATAGACCTCGTTGCAGGTTCAATGACAGATTGTTAAGCGTTCAAAGTTGGTAAGAAATGTAATTTAAAAGCATGTAATAATAAAATCTATTTACGAAACATGACATTATGTAAACAATAAATTTCTGGTCATAATTTTCTACTTAGTTTTGGATTCTATATTTTTTTCTCCAGGAATGTGGGTATCAGAAGGTCCTTTATTTAAGGGTTATACGATCTATGCGTTATAATGTGATATAAATTGTATTTAAATGATATTAAGTTTTAAATATATAGTACATTTCAATAAATATGCTACTTAGTAATGCCAAAATGTGAATATAATAAATGTACCTTGACACTATCCAGGAGGATGAAATTTGTAATTGTCATTCTCTGAATATTTTTTCTTCTTAGAACATACTACCTGTAGCATCCGCTTTTAAGGGAAAAATATTTATTTATTTGAAATAATTATACATTAATTAAATAAGATAGATATGATATTGTATGTTTATTCGTGATGATAAGGCTTCAGGTTTGGAGCTCCTATCATGTAAACAATAATTTTTGTTTGCATAGTTTGCAGTTTGGTGATCTGGCATTAAAATCCCGAACGAAAATATTCTCCAAAGATTTCTTTTCACTTTAATCATGAATATTTTTTCACTCAGTATAATAAAATTATAATTAACATACTAAAATTGTAAACTATTGGAAAAACTAGTTTCATAAATTCATAAAAGTTTCTACAAAAACATAAATTATGTCTAATAATTGATTGATTTATATCATATTTATGAGACTGTTAAAAAACTGTTATGAGAAAGATCAAATCAGATTTCCAAATATTTATATACACTAAACTAGCAGCACATAAATTTTGTTTTCAATTTTCTGTTCAAAAATTAACTACTTCCATAAACTGTTTATATAATAAATATATATATCTATTAAGTGCTACTTTTCTGATTTAAAGGTTCATATTCATTTATGTTTCACGAGTTA
>WYDF02320565.1:1278-14454 GCA_009867245.2 Adranes taylori
TTAAAAAAAGCGGTGACTATGCGCTAAGTAATTTTAAAATAGAACTTTTCTAACAAAATCCAATAAACCATTACATGCTTCAATACTTTTCAAGATATTTCAGATAGGAATGTTTTTATCTGTGAATTATTAATATTAAAATTTAATTATTTAGGCCCATTCATACTTTCGAATTTATTAACTTAACTGTACCTCTAAATTTAGATATATGAAACACAGATATCCAGACATTCATACATTTGATTTAGTGCTGTTTTCGTTTTAACTTAAAATTTGCATGAATCAGATATGCAAATTTCAAATATCTTGATTTAAGTTTATAAAATATTAAATAATCTGGAATTCACATTTGAAATGTATAAACCTTCTTGAGATGAAAAGCAGTTTTTAAGAAATTAATTTTAATATTAAAAATATATGGATTAAAATGTCCCATATCTCAAATTACTCGGATTGTAGAACTGTTGTATTTTATAAGTGCTTGAAGCGCACAGGCGCCAGAAAAGCTAAAATTATAATCTGTGTTCAGCTTCACTCGAAATAAACCTTTAAAATTGTAAAAATTAATAGAGACTTTAAAAACATAGAAGTGTTTGCAACATATTCTCCCAAGGTTTACAAACTTTGTGATTGCATTTTAAAAATTTATACAAAACAATATTGCCTATACAATCAAAAAGTAAATAAGATCATATTGTATGAGAACTCCACAGTATAAAAAAAAATTGAAATGTCCCACGAGATGCTAGAAAATAAGTTTGCGAGATATTATAGTACGCGAAATAATAAACAATTAGGTATAAAAAACAATATTACCTTCGGATTCAAATTTCCTAAATACAAATTTGTAGTAGTTGGATCTCCATTATCAAATGAGCCCATATCTCCACTTCTCATAAATAGATCCATGTCAGATTCGATGGTGCTACTTCGCATCATACTTTTGTATTTATGACGTTCCTCCCTTTCTTCTTGTATCCTATAATTTCAATATTTTAATGAAATATAACGCCAAGGTAAATGTGTGAAACATACTGTCGCAATTCTTCTTTAAACATTTCCAAATTACTCTTTGTACTAGGTTTCTTCTTGCCTAGTCGTTCCGGTTTTTTGTCACTTGCTAATAGTTTTGCATAAGCTTGGGCTTGTTCTGCACTTGACATTTCTGAATTAACAAGTTTCGATTGCGGTTTATATAACTTGCCTTTCTCTCTTGTATCTTCCTCTATTAAAATAATACCATCAGCTATTTTACTTAAATAAGAAAAGCAACAAAACCTACTTCGTGCACCTGCATCATATGTACCAGCTTTAACCCATACTTTATTTCCACCATTTATTGGTGCTTCCTGAAAAGTCTCTACAAATTCCTGGAAGGCCTATAAAAAACAAGGACAAATAAAAACAGCTCCCCAATTGGATTGGATAATCTCAAGAATGTATGCATTTAAGACTTAAGGTATTTTTGAATTAATCAACTTACATGTGCGGCTGCCTTTTCTTCTTCCTTTTTACGTTGTTCCTCTAGTTCTTTCTTAGATAAACTTCGTTTTCCCATAGTTCCAATAGAAAATGCTTTGAGCTTTTGCTGAGGAATATTCTAAAATCAAGCAAAAAAGTTTTAGTCATATGAGCAAAAGCAACTTAGAAACTATTACCTTTAAACGCTCAGTCATTTTTACTGAAATGTACTTGTACAGTTACTTAAGTACGTATACTTATATTATTTCACTTTTACAAAAACATTTTTAACGCCGACATGATTTTCTATTACCGACATGAAGTTATTTTGAAATTGAACCCATTGAAGTTAGTCACATGTCATTTTAGCAGTATGACAAATAATAGGCGTATTCTTTGAGTAACTAACACAGAGAATACCTACGTCTTCGACGAGGAATGATTATTAAATCAAATCCATGACTTCAAATCTAAGTGATCTGACGAACTGATGAGTTAATGAACAATAATAGGCGGCCATACACACACTTTCTTTCCCTTCGGGGAAAAATGACGCGTTGGAAATTAAATTTGCGTTTTGATCATATGGTTGCACCGTGAAAGTACGGTAAGTGATTTATAACGTGACAACGCTCCTATAACATCACAAGCCAAATACCACTTACAGCCTATACACCACATACAATGTTTCCTTTGACAGCTAGTCGCGCCGTTCAATCATGTTACGAATCATCTGACACATTTTTTTTAACTAAGCGATTCTTTCGTGACGTTCTTTCTCGAAAGTAAAGAACGTGTGTGTATGATCGGCCAATCGCCGGTGAAATAGACAAATGGCTTTATTGTTAGAACTCTATGAGTTTATTGTTAGTACATATTTATTTCAAATCCATATGGCCTGAAGTTGCCATGTCTATATTCATGTATGTACCACTCTGCGTCCATTAGCATTTTCTGCTATATCAGTTAACGCGTGATTTGACGTAAAAACGGGCCAGAAGGATTGATTGCTTAGAATATGACGTCACAACAGGAAGTAACATGTTTATTTTGTCATTTAATGATATACACCTTCAATTAAATTTTATACACTTCATTAAATTATATATTTTCTACTCCAGATAATTTACCATTCTCAATCAGAATTATTATTCTGATATTAGAGCCTGATGCTTGAGTAATTATCTATTCAGTTTATTTTTAATTCTTTTCCACTAATTTGTAGCTCTATTTGTCCTTACATTTTGTCTTATTTGTAATGGTTGTTCTTTTACTTTTCTTATAAATCTTGCGTAACTTTTGATTTCCTTTCTTTCTGACGGCCGTTTGTTATAATATAGGAATGTCTCTGCAATTAAATTTGTTTTTACTTAAAGAACTCCTTATCACCTCGTCTAGTATATGAGTGGTGGGTTTCATATTTTTAAATAATAGCTAAATATCGGATTTAATTGACATGTTTCTATTTTGTGAATAATTTTTGAGTTCTCTTTTTTCACTATTTTTAATTAAATAAGTTTATTTGGCCTCAATTATACTTCAGATCTTTATCTGGTTTACGATCATATAATTATCCTGAAACTAAAACATATCATGTAGTAACCTCTGGACTGACGGTATTTAATAAAATTATTCATAAATTAAAACAAATCTTATATCATATTCTGGTTGATCATACTAATTATTTAATCTCTTGTCTGTGATGCTAAATCAAAAATAATTATGATGACAGGTCCAAAGAGTCGGGTAAATAAAGGCATGTAGCTGTACTGATATATAAAGTAACACGATTTGATATGTGTGCCGTCACATACCGTTTTCTTCCAAAAATAAACAAAATGACAGGTCGAATGAGTCTACCATAAGACACAGATAGAGCGTATATACAATTTGGTTGGCCTGGCAGGGCATGGCCAACTAAATTAATAACGTTAAATGCCCGAGGCGCGTTAAATGACCGGAGCACTTAGCAATATACTTGTTTTTCGGAGAATTGTCATGAACTTTTGAGAACGCACGATAGTTCCCTCTACAGCCCACGTACAATACTAAATTTGACTTTTATTTCGAATTTGATTTAATTCTAAAATCCAATATATTCATTTCATTTTTTATTTACATAGTTTTGTAATAATAAATTTGTGAATAATGGGAAGAAAATGCTTTTCGTGTGGTAATGCACAAAAACCATTCTTTTGAATTGGTTAACGCATAGCGTTGTTACTTTAGTTGGCCATGGCCAGGGTTGTACACAATTTAGCCAACATGTAAAATGGATCATGTCGGCGTAACGACTAAGGCAATCTATATTTATATCAAAACAAAAACGATTCAACGATCCAAATAATATCTAACGTGAATAGAGCTTTTATTGCCAGATATACTTAATCTTAGTTTGTCGAAAATATGTCTTCAAAAATGGAAACTTATTGTTCTTTCTTTCTTACTTATTTATAACGTCGGCCTATTAAACTTTTTCGAATGAAACAATTTTAAGTTTTTTTTTTATAATTGCATCTATAAATTTTGATAAGTTTTAAATTCCATTATGATATTTCTCGTAATGTTTTCCATTTAAGATAACTAGTTCCACGACTACACTGAATTCAATAGTAGTGCAATGTCAAATTCTAAAAGTTTATGAATTGTAAACTACTTCTATAACGAATGGAACATGATTCATGACAAAGGGCCAACGAACACAGAATAAGTATAGAGGATAGATATGAACTAAAAGATGAAGTTAGAGCCGCCATATTGGGACACTATTTTGCCTCTAAATTAACCTAAATGTTATGTTATTTATTTATTATATTTGGTTTTTTAAACACTGCTAATTAATTAAAGTTTATTTTAAAGCAGAATTGAAGTAAATTAAAAACAAATAGTGCACTGTATTGCTTATGGATGCAAGAATTCTGCAAAAATACTGTACAAAATAAAGAACAAAACATAACTTTTCACAGATAATTTATTAATTTTTGATAATCACTTTTGAGTTTGACTTTGATTTACTACTAAAAACTTCATGCATGGTTTATTAATAAATTATTTTATGTTTCCAAAAAATATAGCTAAAAATAATTATGTGTCGGAAAGAAAGTTTTGGGAGTCAGTGAGAATGAGGATGAAGTTGATGGATGTTTGTGTGACAGTGTTATGATGTACAGGGCGGAAGTATGGGGGGTTGAATGAAAGAGTTATGAAAATTCAAATGTTGAAATGGAGCAGTGAAAAGAATGATTAAATTTTAAGGGAAGGTTGATTCATGAAGTATACATGGTGGGAATGCTGAAAGGAGATTACGAAAGATATGAGGATGGTTGCATTAAGAACAGAATGAAAGTGAATCGTAGGGTCAACGGGAAGATGGTATGAGAAGATGATGGGAGGGAATGAGGCGGTGAATGAGATGGTAGAGAGGATGAAAGACGTAGAAAGGCAATATGAAGAAACTGGAATATGAAGAGGGTGAATGGATGATGACTGAAAATGGAACAAAGAAAAGAAGGGGGTGTGGTGTAAGTAGATTTAGAATGCAGTTAGAGGGAATGAGAAGAAAGGTAAGGGGAATATCAAATATAATCAGAAAACATGGTAGAATAGCCTTTCCTTCTTCCAGTGGGGAATATGGGAAGAAGAAATCGATAATTTGAAATTGACAATTTTGAAGTGCAGTGTTTTGTTAATTTAGAGTTAATTGTTGGGGTTCATAAATGGGTTATACGTATATATATATTATGAGACTTTAAATGTTATATACCAATAAATAAAGGTTGATCTATCCATCTAACTAAAAAAATTATGGATTAAATCAGTACATACCTCGTATTTGTATTCACAACACTTTAAGGCAGGAGTGTTTAACCTTTTGCAGCATCTAGGCCACATAGTAAATTTTTGGGAGGCAGGCGGGCGGCATAAAAAACTCAACTACGTTTAAAAGTTTAGTTTTATTATGAAAATGAAAATACATTGTAATTGTAATGTATACATATAATATTATAACAACTTTTGCAAGTAAATATGATTTTGAATTAATTTTAATTGCATTAGGATTAGAAAAATTGTGAAACATAACATCATCATTCGAATGATTTATGTTTGCTAAACCATGCGCGGGCCGCAAAATATGGTGTGCTGGGCCGCATGTTAAACACCTCTGCTTTAAGGTATGAGTTTTTACAATATTTATTTTATCTTTCCAAAATTAATTTTAATTTTCTTTTAACAAACTTTTATAAATTTATAGTGAATATTATTTATAGTGTAATTTCAATTAATATTGTTAGTTTTAATGGTTCTTTTTAATATTGTAAAAAACGATTCAAATAAATTTTTCTATAATAAAACTTTTATACATATACTTTATTAAACTATCTCTTATATTAAAATGTTATTTTAAAAAATAATGTAGTTTGCTTTTGCTTTGGTAATTCTACGAAACATCAGGTTCGGTATTGATGGAGCAGTGTACCAAGATGGCGGCGGCCGACTTCACTTACTGCGATAGTATATCAATGTGATCGCTTCTTCTATTCTATTCTGTATTCGTTTCAAAGTGCAGCAGAACGTCAATAATAAGCTCGCATTAAATATTTGTTGTTATGGTTATACTTTCAATGCTTCTAGAAAAACAGCGTAAGGATGTCCCCATTCTTCATCGCTATTACTAGACGAACAAAATAAATGCCATTGACATATTTATATCAGTATTGTTGTTCTGTTCTAATGCTTATTAAAGTCGGCCTGTTTCTGCCTATTTTGGCTTATTACCGACTATATGGTTTAACCTCGAGCCCTGCCATCCATGCTGATAGGTAGGGTATCAGATAATTTCGTCTTTACCAACCTTTTTATTGATTAACTCGTAAAGAGATCTTTATAGTGCGTGCCAACCCGCACACACTGGACCGAAGTTTTACATCTACACCTATAGATAAGCATGATAAATTATAGTTAACTTCCTCCTATAATTACCGACCTCGTTTCGTGTGTTGCTTAGATTTAATCAACAATGCAAACCATTGTCTAAGCTAGGGATCGAACCCGGGACTCTGCATTAGAAGTCATGCATCTTGTCCACATCGCTACGGCGTCGGCTATATCAGTATTAATATTCATGCTAGATGACGCCATATTTTTACATTGACAGGGTAGCGAAGTCTTACACCAGGGTGTAAAAAATTACACTCGTTGCAAGTAAATCTGCAGTAAACAACGGAATGAAATTCGTTGGCCTAACCTACTGTACACTACTGTGTATGGAACTTGTCGAATGAATCAGCGTATCTATTTCAGTTCGCACCAGTTCCGTCGAATGGAAAACGCTATCAGTATGTTAATTAAGCGTTGGTTGTTTAAGGTCAAATATATTGTTTGTTTTTGATATGCCTTTGAACAGTCTACCAAAAGTTCAATGAACTATTTATTCATGTTTGGTTTTATACATTCGCCAACTAAAAGTTAAATAGCTTAACAGCCTTTGCTGTAAAATGTTGCGTCCGTCTTTTAATTAATTTCAGATACTGCTATATCAAAAGTTCCACTCAGTAAGATTATTATTAGCACTTGTTATTTTCCTTGGTGCAAAGAATTTAGCACTTAAAAGTATTTTAAAATAGAAATCATGTTGAATTTTATTGGTAGTTATCTGTCATATGGCTGTATGACGTTTTGTTTTGCATCAGAAAAAAAAACAACAAAACGCGGCGCATGCCAATACAGCTAACAAACTCCTAGCTCTCTCTCTAGCATGTTGGATTGTGTAGAACTCTACAGATTGTAGTAAGCGTATGCGCAAGACGCAGACAAAGATAGACTATCATTTGTTTTATACTTTTGTACGCCCGTGAAGTCACGTATACTACGTATGTGTTTTAATGAAGAAAATTGTTAAAATAAAGAGTGTCATTAATTGATATACGGTACAATATTATTTGAAATTAACCTTTATTATATTAGGAAAATGTCATCATCAAAATCTAGTGTTGACGATCTCTTAGGAGGTAAGAATAGCTTTGTTTACATCCCAGCTGGTAGATGTGCATATAAGAAATATATACGTATTTAGAATTTTAGTATACACAACGCATTTAACAAAGGCTTAATCGAGTCGAGAATTATTTCGTTTATATCATTGCACGGATTATGCACCCTTTGTATTTATTTTCAGATAACAGTATAAGAAGATTTTTATTAATTAGATTCAATTTTATGTTTGAATACATATCAATTTAAAAAAAAACATGATTTAATTTATTACTCGATAATTTATACCATATAAAAAGATGTAAAATAAAAATGAGATATAACTATTAAATCAAACAACATAAAATGACTTGCATTTACAGATAATGTATTTCCAGAATCATGGGTACATGTAGGGACTGGCTCCTTAAGCGGTTCGCAAGGCGGCACACCAGGATCAGTAACCCCACATATCACTGAAGAATATCTTAGATTGCTTAAAGAAGCTCAACGAGATTCGAACAATTCTTCAACACGCGATTTACCACGGTGCAGTCCAAAATCACCACCAAACAGTCCAGTCCAAGGCACTCCACTTATTATGGAATGGCAGTCATATTATATGAACAGCGAAGTAAAAGATGTAAGATTGATTTATGTAATAATATGGCCGACTTGTCTATTATTTAATCACTTTTATCATTTATTTTGTATTTTTTCTGTTTTCTTATAATTTTTATTATATTTTCCTTTCATTGAGGAACGGGTCGCAAATTGTATTTAAATTTACAGTGCAATTTTGTTTTTGTTTTGTATAATCTTTATTCTATATACTAAGTATTGCACAGAATACGCATTCTGTTCAAATGTGTGTGATTTATCATCCTATCAGATCTGTTGAAAGCACAGAATGTGAGAATTCAAAAATGTTATTCAAAAAAATGTAGTGGATGAAATTATCGATACAATTCTAGTTAAAGCAAATCTCCACCGACTAAAGAGAAACGTTAAAAATCGTAAATTCCAAATGATAGAAAAAAAGCAATTAGTTGCAAATGTGAGAATATGCTATATTTGTACATCAAGACGGCTGCTATATATTTTTATGAAAATAAAGGGAAATTGTGGAAGTTTATGAAGAAACTAGGGAGAAATAAAGATCCGAACGTACTTGTCCAAACCAATAATTAGTTTAGAACAATAGAGGAAAAACGGAAGCTCTATCAATTCACAAACAACTCACTCAACAATACAATTCACAAACACCCATTCATACAGAAGATATACAAAGCAAAATAAAACAGCTAAACCCCAAAGAAGCCCCAGGATAAGACGAGGTACCAAATATGACACTCTAACCGCTACCAGAGGAAATCATCAAACATATTACAAAGCTGTACAATGCAACAATTAACTGCGTGATTACTACCCAGAATGTTGGAAAAAACAAACATCATAATCATACAAGAAAAGGACATAAACCAAGCTATTCCTGAAAACCGAAGAGCCATATAATTAATAAATGGTCTATCTAAAGTTCTAGAATCCTTATTAAAGGATCAAATCCAAAACTGGGCTGAAGAGAATGAAATTATTTCTCCGAATCAATTTGTATTTAGGCAAAAACTAGCTGCCATTCAGCAAGCTACTTTATTGGAACGTCTTATCGAAAAGATATTAAAATAAATCGATCATAATAAGAAGTTGGTATTACTTTTAGTAGAGGTATAACTATTAGTAAGAGTATTATTTCGAAAACTGCACATAATATTGTTAAAATGATTTCAAATTGGCTTAAAAAATGGAAGGCAAGAGATATACGCATTTCTGGCATCGGTGAAAGCCGTCATCAGAATCCTTTATTTCACCTAGCATCACAGGGTCAGTTACTGAAAACCATGCTCTGCATCAGTGCACTACCTTCCCTTGCTCAGACAATTTGAAATTTGTTTATATGAATATTGTGTATTACTAAATGCATTCAAAGTGTTACACTGAATGCATACGTTATTACATAGATTAAATTATATGCAGTTCCACGAAACAATTAAAGAAACAATCCAAAAGGGAAGCAACCATTCGAAATAATTGAATTATTGTTGGCAAATCAGGCGCTTAGATTACCTAAGGTTCGCCTAATTTAGAATGACTGTCCCTAGATCATCTCCGATAATAGATTAACCTCTAAACACGGATTTTACATCATAATAAGAAGTTGGTGTTACTTTCTAGTAGTAGATCATTTTAACAATACTATGTGCAGTTTTCGAAATAATTCTCTTACTTATAGTAATACTTCTAATAAAATGTAATATCAACTTCTAATTATGATTTAAAATCCGTGTTTAGAGCATTACTATATTACCGGAGATGATCTAGGGCTGGTAATTGTAAATTAGGCGAACCTTAGGCTCCTGATTGGCCCTAACTGAGCTCCTGATTGGCCAACAATAATTTAATTATTTCGAATGGTTGCTACCCTATTGGATTGTTTCTTTAATTGTTTCGTATAACAGCATATCATTTAATAACATCTATGTAATAACGTGTGCATTCAGTGTAACACATTGTATGCATTTAGTAATACACAACATTCATATAACAAATTTCAAATTGTCTGAGCAAGCGAAGGTGGTACACTGATGCAGAGCATAGTTTTGATTAACTGATGCTGTGATACTAAGTGAAATAGAGAGTTCTGATGACAGCTTCCACCCATAGCCAGACATTCATATTATCCCTTGCCTTCCATTTTTTAAGCCAATTTGAAATCATTTTAACAATATTATGTGCAGTTTTCAAAATAATTCTCTTAAAAGGAATCAATTGTAGTCAATGCCCAATCTGTGTTTTCATGGATTTCGGGAAAGCATATGACAAAATGTGCAGAAGTGCACTGTCGTTCATACTCCACAAACTTGGGATGGACATCGATATTATTGCAACTACAGATTCCTCCTTAAATAACAGAATGTTTCGAGTGAAGGTGGAAGACGAGGTTTCAGAGTGGAAGAAGGATTAGCTGAAGAAGGACCAGCTCAGGGCTCGCCACTCAGCCCAATATTATATAATTTATATACACTATATATATATATATATATATATATACCCATTTCGAAAAACAAAGCAAACACCATCAAGATTTCGCCGACAACGTAGCTATCCTGCAAGGGAACAAACAATTATGTAGCAGTGAACCAGATAGAACTCGCGCTTCAAAAAGTAATTAAATACAGCAATAAGTGGAAAGTTAAAATAAACAAAACTTAAATGGAAGTATTGATATTCGCCAAAGGCAAAAGGCCAAGAGTAAACGCAGTCAAGATAGGTGATGTTAAAGTTAAAATAAAAACCAACGCTAAATACCCCGGATGTGTTTTTGACAGCAAGCTAAACTTTAAAGAGCAAGTTAATTTAAGAGCAGGGTTCGCATTACAAAGGACAAAAGCTATACAATATGTTTAGACATAAAAGTAGTTTATCAATCTAAAAAAAAGTTCAATTACTAAATTCTGTATTAGTACCCGACGTCTCACATCGACGTACGGACAAGAACTGTGGTCATAAGCCATGTACAAAAGTGCATAATAAAGTGGTAAGAACCAACAAATAACTCTTAAGAAAATGGATGGACGCACGCACCTTGGTACAGCCATAATGAGGAGCTAAGACGAGAACTTAAAACCAAAGACTTAATTAAAATCTCAAAAAACACGTCACAAAGAAATGTTAGAGAGAACAACAACGCATGTTAACCCAAGAGCATACGATCGGTTAAAGCCGAAAGACAACTTACGGAGGCATCCCATTCGCGTCTCAGTACTGTACCGAGTTTCATAGCGAAAACTGAAATATATAAAATTAAAAGTAAAAGAAAAAACTTACGTTTACATTTACGTTTATATTTACCAAATTCACTACACATTATGGAATAACTTGCGAAAACAAAAGTTTCATTCATACAAGCTACAAATATTACACACACCACATGTCTTTTTAAGGATCCTGATCGCCATCTGGAAATGTGCAATTGGTTTTTAGCCTAGTTGTAAGAAGACCCAGAGTTTTTGCCTGAGTTATGTTTTCGGAGCAAGCCAATTTTTATCTAAATAATGAAATGAAACAACATAACTTTCGGTATTGGCCCGACAGTAACCTTCACTGGTTTATCGGCAGTACGGCGCTGGTCGCGTCATTAGCAGTTATTATAGTGAGCAATGTTGAGAGCTGAATTACTACCTGATTTAGACTTCCTGGGTTCTGGCATACGACACACTATGGTACGCAAGTTTGTAATTATCTAGATGAAAACTTTCCCTAGTAGATCAGTCTTAGGGAACAAGTAGAATGGGCTGCACTATCTTCAGATTTTAGACCTGATAGATAGTCCTGTGTGGGATTATGTAAAACGTTGATACAGTCAAGATCAGGGACAAAAACTATCTCCGGGAGCGCATCACAACTGTGTGACATTCAGTAACATCTGGCTTGGTAACCATCATTTTGGAACAAATTTTTTTCCTACTTAGACGGAACCTATATTGAACTAATATTGTAAATCTTCATGGTACGGAACTTTCGGGACACACATATATGACTACTTATGCGTTAGAAGACTGAGCAATGTTAGCATTAGGAACAAGTTTATTACACAAACAGCTTATTATCTAGTTAAATATATATTTAAAAAAAAGCTAGTATCTTTTACAAGTGGAGCAACACATTTTCTTAAATGCATTCAGCTGGCAATATTTCGCAATCGTTGAAAGACCACAGTAAGTAGATTTATCTCTTCGCACGCAATTCGAGTGATGCCTACTACAAAGCATTACTGTTTCATTATCTTCGCATTCACGTAGAAGTTGAGGAGGCTCTAACAAGCACTCATAAAAAGTTTCATTTTGCGGTGCTAAACAAACAGCTTCCTTAATAGAAATGCCTTTTCCACAACTGGCTGAACACTAAAATATAATTTTATAGATAATTGACAATAATAATTTACAGTATGCATATTTACATTTGACCAATTTTTGTATTCCCATATACCAGGACAAGGAATTCGATTACAAATTTGCTTTGTGTCTGGTTTTAATGACGCGCATTTAGTAGGATCCAACATAAATATCCATGGCTGTTTCTCTAAATGCACACGTAATGTTAAATTCATACTTGTAGCATCTAATAATGATGTAGATAAACAATATAATTGTCTATCCTGAGTTCCAGATGTTCCACACGTAGCGCTGCATTGTTCCCATTTTCCTGGATACCATTCAAATAGGCAGCTACAAAGATAACCATAATACTATGAATTGTGCATAGACGTTAGTCTATGCACAATTCATAGTTTTGTACCTAAAATTATTGCATATATCTGTTCTCACAACTGGTTTTTCGGCTAGTGAACAAAGTTTTCGCGCAACAATTTTTCCATTAAACTTATCAATACACGCAATAGTTCTTTGTCGTTTCCCACCACCACATGTCTTACTGCATGGTCCCCAAACACCTATTGACCATTCGTATGGTAACGTTCGATTTAAATACTTTCTATTAATGATGTAATCTGTCTTGATCCACGCTTTAATTTCACTACTAACTGGAGATATAGATTTTAAATGTACCTAAAACAAATTTAATGAAAAATTATTAATTTATTTATATTGATAATAATTAAATAAAATGTTCTTGTCCAGTTGTATACAATATCAAATGAAAATCATCGGTAGTTGGACATCAGGTTTT
>WYDF02320576.1:0-14453 GCA_009867245.2 Adranes taylori
ATAGCATTATGTTTTTTTATTTAATATTGTATTTAATTAAATAAATATTCTGTCTAAAATGTCTTTTTTGTAGTTTTCCACTATTGCGATTACAATATCACTGTTTTTGGGCGGAGTGCTATCGGCACCCTACGTAGTAACTTACGTTATAGACGACCACGTGGTGACTTACGGGTTAAAGACCAAAACGATATTCAGCTGTAATGGATCAAGATCGATAACAAATAAAAGGCAAGAAATTTAATGTAACATCGTAAATAGATTTAAAACAATTAAAAAACTTCTCGTCCCATTAACAGTCGAAGAGGCGAGCTAGAAAAGTGATCGTTTTATGGTTTATCACCAAAGATCCCCAAGAAAATTTTAAATTTATTTAACTACCATCTCTAAAGCATGCATAATTTAGAAAAATTTAATTAATTTAAAAATACTTTGGTAAACTAAAAACACTTCTAAAACTTTAATTTCACTCTCGTATAACTAGTGACGCATGAAATTAATTCATATTATCAACGTCGCTCGGAATAAACTCTATCCAACCATAAAAACGTAGATGTAGATTCTTTACTACAAGTTAATAGCACTGGCTTTCTAATCAAGATCGACAATAAAACATTTTTAATTTAAAAAGTTCTGTATTGTGCTAACGTGTATTTGATTTATACACTAGTAGAGTGTAGTTTATTGGCGTCATCTTGTTTAAATCCTCATTTCAAGTATTTACAATCATTCTAGTTACTTTTGTTCCCTTTGCGCCACAGGAAATTTAACTATCGTACATGTAGAAAACGACTTTATTTTCTGACGATCGTAAATGCTCAGTATTATACAGAGCCATTTCAAATATTTAGTATCACTGTTTTTAATAATACTTGTTGAGAAAAAATATTTTCAGTTACAACATCGTACAATTTTTATGTCAGTAAGCCGCAAAATTGATGATTTTAAGTTTTTTTTTGCATTAACTATAAGGTTTGTTTATAATTGGGTTGGTCTATCTGATGTGCCTATAGAATATATTTTCATAAATATAACATAATTTATGAAAATATATTCAGCCTCCTGTTTTGTTGATTGTAAGCTCATTTGGTTTGTAAGGCGAGTTATTGGTTTTTTAGCATAATTCCAGGACAATTCGGAAAGTCAAATACTTCATGCCTGATTAGCATTACTTGGACGTGCATTGTTTTGGTTTACTTGAACCTTTTGCCTTTTGAAGGAATTATGTTTGCATAGTATTTCTGTGATTGCTGACCCATAATTTTCAATCCAGTTATTTTCTATAATCTAATAAATATTAATAACTAATAAGGAACTAATTGCTTGTATGAGTTTTGGAACTTGATCTATCACAATGAAGGATGAAGGCAGATATGAGAGTAATGGAGAAAGGGAAGGGGGCTAAAAGAGAAAGGAGAAGGTAGAAGAGAGAAAGGAAGATTGGGAGTAGAATATAGAGACATGGCCTTACCTTCGCCTAAGATGGAAAGAAAATGAAATATATTGAGTGGGATGACGGGGGTTAAGGATTGGGTATAGTTTGAGATATTGATTAATAATAGTTAAGTTAATATTAGTTTAATTAAATAATTTAATTAGCATTTTGAGAAGAAGTTGTATTTGTAATTTATGCCAAATAAACTTAATTATTATTATTATTACTTTGTTTCATTGAGAATTTAGTACCATTTCACTATAAAGAAATTAGTAATATACGCTCAACTCCTTTGCTCTTTCTAGTCGTTGCTTACGCTCCCGTTCATCAATATAGTGAAATTTTTGTATCTTGTGTAGCCTCAATTGAAGGTCGTTTTTCAGTATATGCCGACCACTTCAATCACAGATTCTTCGCAATTTGTGTTGCACTGCATTGTGGATTTCGTTCAATTTGACTGTTCACTTTGGCACAATTTCTTTGCTTGTTGCCGTCTTTATTCAAACGATCTGTAATGCTGCCGATATAGTTGTCATGCGATATGATGCGAGACACCATATTTTGTTCACTTTAAAATTTTCATCCAAATAGAGCCCAATCACACTGTTATGGCTTAATACTATTATCAACAAAATGCAAATGCTGCGCGCTAGAAAATAAGGCTTTTGTGTGCTTATGACAATAAAATAAAAGCCATTTTTCTAATTTTCAAATACTGTATATCGGATATTAACGTTCTCCTTCGGAGTTGCGGAGTTTGCCATCTCTCTCTGTTCTACAAAAGACATTGGAAAGAAACGCTACTTGATTGAAAAATTTTCCTGCAGAGAAATTAAAATATGAGAGCAGTATTTGAAACACAATTGTTTTGAACATTTTGCTATTCACTAAGACGAAATGTCGCATTGGAGGAATATATTTTTTAAATATATATTCTGCTTAATAGTGGGTTTACCCGTTGCGAGTGTGGGCTCGCATGTTACTAGGCAAGCGAGACAGCTCGCATGTGAGTAATAATCTGAAGTTCATGCGAGTCTGTCTGCGGAGCAAAATTGGAAACTTTCAAATAGTATCGCATTTTGAAGAAAATTAAATGTTGAATGCATTTTTACAATACATCTGTAAAAGTTATACTGCTCCGATGAATATATTACAAGAAGGAATAAATTGCTGATACGTTAACTGTTCTATTAAAGGAAAATAGAAAACGATGTCGAAAATGGGTTAAAGATTAGATATTTAAAAGAAATACCTTAGGTGCATCAGCGACTTTTTTGAAAAATATAGCACTTGAAGACTCAACACCGATCTGAATTGCTTGATACAACTACAAAGATTTGTGGTAATTAATGCACTTTTCAGTCATTAATTTCATTACATCACTTTGTAGTTCTAAAAATATTTCCAGGGCTAAATCTCTCAACTGACTGGAAATGATCGCTCCAAAATGATATAACTCACCATTGTTTGTTCGGCTATCTTTTATTTTTTCTGGCTTGTCTATTGCTGTTCCTATGTAGAAGGGAGCAATGATCCCTTCTCACTTTTTAACTTTCTTAATGTGTCAATCGCTAGAAGTGGAAAAATTATTTTCAAGTCCAAAACTTACATTTCCATCAAAGTTTTCAGGTTGGATATTACTTGTATCACTTCCTACTTCCACTTCATCACTTCACCACTGCGAGGATTTATTGACAAATGGAATTTTCTTAACTAATGTGGTGCACTGGATGAAAAACATGTGAATATTGTATGCCCAAAGAACATTCACACTAACTTTTTTAATTATAAATGCTATTTTAGTACAATCCTGTTTACTTTCGTTTACAGCAATTACCTTTATTTATTTGGCGCTTTATTTATATTGGTGTTGGTTCAAATAGAAGAGTAAACGATAACTCGATTTTCCAAAATTCGTCTTTGAAAAGGTCTATAAAGAATGTTACATTACAATTTCCTTCGTGGGGTATTATTGTAGCCGACGACGAATTTCCGTTACAATCTTATATTATGAAACCATACTCTAGTCATGGTGTCTTATCAGAATAAAAAATATATAACTATAAAGTTACGCGAGCAAGACGTTTTGTAGAAAACACATTAGGGATTTTAGCTATCCGTTTTGGAATATATAGAACACATATCAATCTTCCACCAGAGAAAATGGATATTGTGTGAAAGGTACTTGCGCACTCTACAATTGGTTAGTTAATTCTTCATCAACTTTGTCCATCTCTTTAGTAGCTAATAAGAAATTGGAAAATGCGCAGATGATAGAAGATGTTTTGAGGCAAGCGGAATTAAGTTTGGGTTTAACTAAATCTCACAATAAACAAGGAAGTAATAATTTCTCAAAATCTGCTGAAACTAAAAAGCGACAATTTATGCAATACTTTAATAAAGAAGGCGCTGTACCATGGCAGTGGAATATTATTCACCAATCTGCATTGCGTTCTTAATTTTTGATTAAATCAGAACATATATAGATATATATTTATAATGTAATGTAAATTTACTTAATAAATATGTATTTATATATGTTCTTCTTGTGACTATTATATGTCTCAAAAATCTGTTGGCAGCCGCAACCAAATCAATTTAGATTCGTAAATTTCATACGTTGCAGAACCACACACTCTGGAAGCTTTCATCTTATGAATTCCTTGCACCAAAGTGCTTCTTAAATCTTTATTTTATTTTTAGTCTAATGATCAGTCACTTCTTTATTTATGATTGCCTGTATACGTTTTACCGCATCTTTTCTAAAATCTTAATTTTTATAATCTTTATGTCTAAAATTTCTTCTTTTTCGTATGCTTTTATGAATTTAAACCTTTTCTACTTTCGTCCACTTCGGATATTTTGCCATTTTTTTTTTACTACAAGCACGTTAAAAGCTATTAGTCATCCGAGTTAACTAGCGCCAGTTGAATGACTGTCTTCTATGTGTTTACAAAATGCGAGTGGCGTATAGGTGCTGCGCGCGCATATAAGACTCAGGTCTAGTCCACTCCACGCGCGCGCATGTCTAGTCCACCCGTATCGTCTAAACCCCCTATGATGAATCACATTTAGTTGTATCTTTCATTATAAAAAGCTTTACTTTTAAGGCACTACAATCACATAGAAGCCGTTACTGTTTACTCAACGCATTGAAACAACTAAATATTTATTATAACAATTATTATTTATTATAACACTTTTATTTTCACCAATGTTGTATAATAAAATTTATAAAAAATATTTAGAATAAGAGTTTTAATAGCTTATTTTGATGAATACAAAAGATTTAAGTGATTTCGGATATTAATATTAACCTGCCTCCGAAGAATCTTGTATTGAATCTGGTAACCTTATAGTTTTTCCGTTTATCCCTGCCGGCTTTATGCTCCTGGTGCCTGATAATAACTAGCCCAGTCAGCTAATGCCTCCCAGGCTTTGTCATCAGAGTATGCCCCTGTGTTTATTCAATCGGGGTGGAAGTCTACTACCAGGAACATCTCCACGACCTGTCTTTCATTTGTCCAGCCGTTTGAGTCAAGCCGAGTGTGTTCAGAGCTGTCAGTGGGTTTAGATGCGCAGTACTCACATATATCTGACGGCCATCGGCCTATGCGATGAAGGGATACACCAAGACAACCGTGGCCAGTTAGTACGTGTCTGAAGTTATATTTAAGGTTATCGCGCTTTGCATCTTGCCAGGTTCATTTTTGGGTCACAACCTGGCATGACACGAAATGCAGTAACCTTAACCATTACTTGACGCAAATGCTAATAGTCCGTAATAGTTTTGTTGTATATCTGCACCGTAAAGACCGAAGGTTGTCAGATGTATACAAGTACTGCGACTCTGGAAGTACTTATAGCGTTGAACATAATCTGTTTAGCTGAAACGGCTGGACAAATAGAAGAAAAGCCGTGAAAGCTTTCTTGGGAGCAGACTTACACCCGGGCAGTACAACCACTAGGATATACGGAAATGCCCAGGGAATGTGAGGCAATATCCTACCTGTCTACACTGAGTTCCAGCCAAAAAGCTCTCTAAGGGCGCGTGCATGATCAGGAGCATAAAATCGGCACTGACAAGTGGCCAAATTGGTCTGGAGGGTTGAGTAGGCAGTGGGTGATATTGTTCTTAAATCTGGGAGAGGAGAGAGCAAAGTCTATGAAACTGGCAGGGCCAACAACATCAGGTAATCTTACTGAAGTCATGTGAATACTGGTACCGCTGCGGTTGGATTCGGGCTTCAGAGAGGTTTGGGTGGGTCCTATATTTGCTAACAGAGATAAACCACAAATACTCACAAATTGACCATTGTCCGTCCTTGATTTTGGCGACTTTCGTTCCGGTAAGAAAAGCATGTATAAATTGATTGTTTTCCTAACCTTAAAATATTGTTGTTTTTTTTTTCATTTTATATTTGGTTAGAAATTTTAACACGTGTTGTGTGGCATGACCTTAACTTTTGTGTTCCTCACTTTTTGCAGATACAGATTCAGGCATTGATGAAATGCTAAGGAGGATAAGAACTAAGAAATTTTTAATGTGAATATGGACCATCTAGATCTAGAAAACGGTCACAGAACAAAGAAAATTGATGATCTAATAAAAGGAAGTTTATGCGTAACAATGAAAAAAAAATACATTACTTACAGAAAATGAAAGATAAGAAATAATTGACTCGTATTGAAAGTTTTCAAGGAAATATCTTAAATTAGTGATGGAAGATTATACAGGTGTCTTTCGAGAAAAAACGATGTTTCTACAAAAACCCATGAAAAGCGTGAGAATGAAATGATTGAAAATAAAAATAAAACTATTATATTAAAATATTGAACACTAAATTTAAAGTCAATTTCAAAGTACTGCGAGAAGGCACATGCAAAATCTGAGAAAACTTAAATTTGAAAATACAAGGAGCTGTCGTTGAAAATATTAAGGAGTTACAGGTCCAAAAAAATTTCATTAAGGAGAAGCAGATTCAGCGCGATAAAACCCACAATGATTTCAATAAAGTTCGTAAAATATACATACCAACTTTTAATCTGGAGAGAGCTTTAGCTTACACAAAATTAACTACTTTACTAGCATACTATAAAAGAAAGCTTTATTTATACAATTAAAGAATGCATTGCTTTAATAATAATACAGTATAGATAAAAGTCTCGGACCAAGTTGAACGTGGAAGAGGTTCTGAAGACTTTGCACCATGTATTGATAGGCACTTGGAAATGCATGCGGTGGTGTTACAAAACCAGGTAATTATGTATTCCTACAAGATTCTAATCTTGACATCATACACTACAAATTCTTGGTCAGGACATTTTTTTGTCTATAAGGAGCTCTAACTCGCGACGCTGCCACTGATGGCGCAACAAAATATTTTATTATTTACAGAATAAAACAGCATTCGGAAATATGTTCTCCGGCGAAAGGTTAGGTTAACGTAAGACCGCACGATGAAACTGTTGTTGATATCCTTCCGGTCTTCAGTAGCATACTGAGGGCATAGAAGCTACGACATAGAGTATTCTGAGTTGCTTAGATGCTCAAGATATTGCAATCCAGCTGAAATTAGCTTAATCACTAGTTAAACAGCATTGCAGTTTTAACAAAACCGTCTATTGTTCTTTATAGGCAATAAAAATAAAGAAAGTATTAATGCCCAATAAAATTTCAATGATAAACATATATATATAAATCAAAATCGCAACAATGGCGGTTAAATGAAAAATAAAATAATATAAATCAGCGGTTTACATAATAAAAGCGACGTATATGAAATAACAGCTGTGCGTTTAAAGCAGTCCGGTGATAAAATAATAACAAACTTAATATGGAAGGCGTGTACAGGCTAGCAATAATATAACGGAGAGGGAGGTAAGTTCAATACATACAAAAACAACGTAAAGGCGTGGGTAAATTTAAGCATATAATATGAAAAATGAGGAAGATAGTTAGTCTGGGAAATTACTAAGACGTGTAACGACATGAGGACACTGATATCACGTTGTCATGTGCTTACAACTCTAGTGTGAACGTCAATAGCCATAAGTATACACACTAGTTGGAACAGTAAAGAATTATTACGACGCTTAACGGTGTGAAGGCACTGATGTCACATTATCGTGTGCGAAGAACTAACTGTGAACGTTACTAACCAGAAATATACACTCTAGTTGGAAAAGGAAAGAATTAATAAGACGCTTAACGACGTGAGTTCACTGACGTGACGTTGTCCAGTGTTTACAACTGACTGTGAACCACAAGTCAGCAGTATACACTCTAGCGGTGTAGAAAGTAAATGTATGGAAAAGGATAGGAAGAGAAAAAAGCTATTCAACATAGATGGAATTCAATGAAGCAGGATACTATAGAAAATGGCTCACCAAATATATTATTATCCCTGCGACTGTCAGTCTGCCCGGTGTTTCGACATGGCTGGCTTGGCATAACTGGCCGCCCTGCTGCTGTTGGGCCTGTTTTCATGTTCGCAAGGAACTAACTAACTCTATACAAATTCTCGCTAACTTAGGCCAACTTTTATTCTACGGCACGGGTCGTGTAAAGCGATGCACACTACTATCTGTTACGTGACACGGATCCTCTCACACAATTCCATACAAATCTTTGTATTATCCCTACCATCTGTGTCGAGATAACATACAACTCCACTCTAGCGACATTCTCACGCTTACAATATGGACCACAGGGGACTAGCAGCAATGATAGCGAGCCAGATATAGGTAACACCAGCCAACATACCATATACGGCAAACGAATAACGTGTGTATTATTGTAACACCACACAGCAATATCACAAGCGGGCGGGCCAAATCAATACTTCCATGTACACGCATCTAACATGCGTAACAATTCATCAGACACATTCCAAACATAGCGACAGTACATAAGGCGACAGCTATCTCTTTTCCTCTGCAGCATGTAATATTTGATGAGCAGCTAACGCGGCGTCTACGTGACTTTTATTATTGTTTACAAATAATATATGTACTCAATTTATTATGAATTCGTTCAATTAATTTGATATAATTTTATTCTGATGTATAATGCAACGTATTTCTTACACATCTCACTGATAGAAAATTTGAGAGAGAGAGCACTACTCGCCCCCATGGACAAATGTATATTATACAAACAGCTAAGCCAAAAAAATCTTATTTTATTCTAACCGAAATAAAAATACCGACTTTCTAAGTACTGCTGCCTTTAAAATTTTATTACAAGTAATAAAAATCAACTTGTGGTTATGATTTTAACTGGCTAAACTTTAGATAACTGAGCTGTGAAAAGAATCATCATTTACAATCTCAAGTCATTCAGGTGAAGTGGTGCATTTTGCATTCAGGTGAAGTGGTGGTGTTTCCCAACACTTGCAGAGCATTATTTGACACTGTATAATACACCAATTTTATGCCTAACAATCTTTCTTTGTGTCCTCGCTAGGATGCGTCTGCCTTCTCTGTGACACCTGATCATATCGGAGCTGAGTACAAGATAATAGCTTTAGATGCTCCTTGTAGGAATTTTGTTTTGTCACTTTTTGCTCCGCCTACTCTTGGAATGAGCCTTTCGATTTTTGCAGTTTTCTTGCTAGCTTTATCCGTTGGCTCCTTCATGTGTTGCATAAATGTTAGGCTGGATTCCAAGGTAACACCAAGATACTTTGTTTTCTGTTGTACTTTATGTCATGGCCTTCAAACCTTAATTTAGATATCTCAACAAACACTTAATCTCGTCACACATTTTTATTTTTATAAAGCGGATTTATGTAAAAATAGACAAGGACGCCAGGCCCACTTGTACAATATTCGATAAGAGCCACTCTATCTATCAATAGACCAGTCACTAATGCAAAGAAAAAGGATATGCTTGATCTTTTACCATAAATTCCAATAATTTACCACCACTACTACAACAATCTACCCAAAGATATTCCAACTCGTTCAAGCACATGTCATGCTTATAACAGATCATCCGAACACGAAATTATATATGATCAAAACAACATATGTGACTATAACAATGAGACTAAAAAAACTGCTAAAAAAGTTTAATCAAACACAATTTAAATAAAACACAAGTAATTTTTAAATATTTTATTAAGAGAGCCCGGATAATTATGCACTATATATATATACATATGTATTGTTGTTATTATTCCGGGTTGTGCCCCGCGTATTGGGCATTTTGTTTTGCCTATATATATATATATACGTAAAGCAAGACCCCAGGAATTTTGGGTTACGAAGAGGAACAATAAGGTGAATTTCTAGACTGAATTTCTAATAATTTTTTTAAATAAAAAAAAGTCACTTCGCGCAATCATATTTTCTGTGTGGAATTTCTACATCGAGTTGGATCTACTCAAATTGAATTCTAGGATTCCTTTTCCGTTCCGAGAATAATCTGAAAATATTCATATTTTCTCAAAACTTCTCAACATCTGGAGTAAATGTATGCCTATTTGATAATACAACGTTAAGGGGACACTTCTTTCGAAATCTTATTCCTTCAGTAACTTGGTCTAATTGACATCTAATTCAATTTTCGTTTCACTGTCGGGTGAAATATTGGTTTGGATGTTTTGTGGAATTTTTGTCAATTAGCATTTTGCAAAGTGCGACTCAAAATTTGGCTCGATGACAAAGAAAGCTGAATCAACGAAAAGCTTATTTAACAGGTAGGGTAATGGGCTGAACTTATCAATGTTCCCGCAATTTATTCAATGCTGACATTTTGTATGATCTCTTCAGTAACAATGATAAGGTTTATAATGGCCCTACTTGAGTGATTAAAGCAAATGGGATATTTGTTTCGAATGCGTTGACAGTAAAACACTGTCAGACATTTTAACAAAATATTAGCAAGGTATTTGAAAGTTGGTGGCATTTCTTTCTCATTGTTAGTTACACCATTTATTCTGACTTACCTTTGAATCTATGGAACTTATGTAGTTCTTATTTAGTTAGAACAGTTATATTTCTTATATATACTGAAAACTATTAATAAATATGTTCTTTCACTGAAAAACTGTTAAAATATGCACATATGCAAATGCATAACTATCCCGGGTCTAAGTAAACAAATTAAATTAGTTTCGGCTTTATTTTTTAAATTACTCAAAATTGTTATAACCTTTGATTTCTAATAAACAATGGAAAATAAAAAATTCTAAACTAATACTTTTATTTGTCTTCCTATACATTAATTTGCAAATTGCTTGTAATTTTAAAATACAGTTAAGAGGAGAGAATTCATTTTTACAATGAGCGACACATATGTAATTTTATAAAAATGTATTAGCATCAAATGTAAAATGAATGTTCTTTTCAAATTTTATTTATAAAGTTAATAAAAATAAGAGTAAAAAAATACCTAAATAAATCCAGTTTAATGTATGAAAAGGCTACAAAATGCTTTTATTAAATTTCATAAACTTTGTAGAGAGATAGAAGTAAGCATCCGCAGGATGATTATTATATAGCATTATGCTAATCATTATGCTGCCAAAAAGGACCTTTTATATTATAAAAATTTCCCAAGAGACTTCATATCTACGGCTGTGTGTCTATCGCATTGCTTTTACCTTTCGTTCTACGGTTACCAAATTTAAATTTATTTTTATGGCTAGAAGTAAGGTTATCAGTAATGTACCCATCGAATTTATACCACATATTACGAAAGAGTAATTAATAATGATGGACGAAAACACTTCAGATATTATATTTAAAAATATTTTTATCTTTCATATACCATAGACGTATGCAAGATGTATAGGTATATGAAAGGTATAACACTCATGAACAATTTGCCGCAAAATAAAAGTTTTCTCGATGAAAAATTTAAAAAAAGACGTATTTTTCGATGTGTGTGTACGTACGGATATATGTACCAAAGGATATATGTTCTAGAATTGCTCCTAACCTAATGAACCGATTTCAATCAAATTTGGGAGGCAGGTCCACACAAATAATCCACAAAAGGAGTTTTTTCATTTTTTATCTTTCATATACCACATAGGTATGTAATACCTATAGGATCAATTTAAGTCTGGATCAGTTTAAAATTTACCTCCAAAAGTAAATATAATTCCTCGATGTGCCTATTGATATAAGGACCTTTAAACAGATCAGCCTATTTTGACCCTGCTTTATTTTGGACCGAAACATTCTCTTCAGCTACCTCATGCATAGGAAATACCCTTCTGTTACACATAGCTTTTTTTCTATCCTTAGCATCGAGTAAATTGCTTCTAGTATCCCATGCTTTTTGCAATCTATAACGAAATTCTTATAGATAATAGTTAAAATTATAATGTAGTTTGCCTATTTTCTAAAAAGAACTGCGTAACCGGCTGAGTTTACCAAAAACTAATTCATGCGGAGTATATATAGTAGGCGTGTATACTATATTGTTAGTAGAAATCACCCAAAAGCTTTACCAACTAGAACAAAAATCAGTATTAGTTTGTGCCTGAATAATTATATGTTACCCTAGATTCTTATCAGAATTTTCTAAAGACCTTAAACTTTGATGTTAATAAGCGGTGCAGTTAAATGCTGAATCTGTAAAATAGTCATACTAAGCAATAACTTCTTACATATCCTCCAAAATAAACTTTTTCAAAAATGCTTCTGCAACAGCACTAGACTATTTTTCACTATTACTCAGTTCTATTACTACGTACTTTAATAATTCACATTCAAAGGCTAAAAGATATTAATGATCTTGTAATTAACTTTGTAAAAGATCTACCAAATCTAAAACAATTTGTTAAAAAGGTGAAAAAGGTATAGAAGTTACAGCTAATAGTTGTATATGAGGTTTTGAATGCTTATAACTTTGATAGGCATTGCAATAACTTACAAATTCCTTCATATCATCCACCATATTTGTCCAACAATATCTTTTTTTTTGTAGTTTTTAACAACCGTTGCATACTGATATACGCTTATGCTATTAGCATATGTAAACTATTAAGTATAAGGATTTCCAAAACAAAATACGTAATAATTTGCTTATTAGATCTAATTATTATAATTTGAATCTCATTATTATATTTATTATGAATCAATAACTTTTCCAGTTGATTCTTGCATATGGCAATTTGCGTTATAGACACCAGTTTACATAACATTAGAATATGTTGACAATTACCGCGCAAAGTCAGGTTATTACCTAGCAACTTATCCTTAGTAAAGAGTGTACGCGCGTTTCTATCCTACAATACACATTCACAAGGACAATCATTAATAATTACCTATCCACCCTTGCAATGTTGCTAAACTCATTCATATGCAAAATTTTCACAATGGTCGCTTCTTTCAACTTGTCTGAAAGCTCTACGAAACTTTGTATATTGAACTCCTCATTATAGTTATACAGAACGAGAATAGGAACTGATTCATGATCTAAATTCGCTTTTTCAATGCAATTAGTTTTCAGATAAAAAATGATATTGTGCTCTCCTAATAACATGTATATTAGCGTCCTATATGCATACCTCTTTTAGCTCAGCGCTATCGAGTTAAATTCGACTACAATTTCAGCATCTTTCACATATGACATTGAATTCTTCTGAAGTCAATCTAAATTTCGTCAACGGACTCGAAAGAGTTGCCACCCCAAAAAGCAATTGAATTGTTCTGATCAGTTTCAATTTAAAACTTCCTTCTATAGAGATATGGACGTAATTTCCTGACACCTTAACTAACTGCTAAAATTTCTTTCTTAATTGTCCAATAACTTAGTTCGTTGCAATTTAATCTTCGACAAACGAACGAAACTGGTTTCCCATTTTCATTTCATAAAACTGCTCCCAGAAAAATGTTACATTACTTACTGTATCGTACTTGTCAGTAGAAATACCTTGTTTCTCCATAATATAGCGTTGATTCTCCTGCTCTCTCCAACGACCCAATGTGGTATATTAAATAATTTTTTATTTGTACGTGTCGTACTTCATTTTTTTGTATATTCTGTTAGCGTACTTCAATATCCACGCAATATTTCTATTATTAGATTAGTTTTTGTCTATTTGTACCCTTCTACTTCCTGTCAGTTTTATCTATTCGATGTGTACATTTCTTGGGATTCTAGTACAAAGATCTTTCAGTATTTCATATAATTGATGTAGGGGAAATCGAGTTTCATTCTGTCTGTAAGAATAGGTACACAGGTGGCACCTTGTAAGCGACCAAGAGGAAATTTACTTATCGCTCAAAAAACAAAAAATTCTAGCAAAAGTGGAGGGAAAGGAGCTTTCTCCGTGAAACAATTTTACGGTTCTGTACGTTAAAGAGAGAGAGAGAGAGAGCGAGAATTGAATAATAATTGATGTGATACACTTTTATGAGTAAAAGTTACATGTAATAAACTTCTCTTGATGCCGTATACGCAAAGTGGCATAACGATCGACCAAGACTATAAAAGGCAAAAATAGACAATTTTATTAGAAGTTTTAAATATAAAAGTAGAAAATTATTGTAAAGCACGTGTAGCTTTTTTTCATTTGTTTTTGTAATTTAGATACTACGACTGCTATGCAAATGTGAGTACATATTTATTTTCTTAAGCTTTGGCAAAATAACTGAAATACCTTGAGCATTTTTGAATTAATTCTAAATAAATTATTAGATTTCAATGTAACTAATTTCAATTGCTCAGTACGTTAAGAAATTGTTTCACTTTTATTTGCATACATTATAATACAGACTTAAACGGACATAGCATTAACATGTACTCAACCTACGGCACGACAAAACAAGCGTCAACTATCTCTCCCTGATTCATACAATCAGATAGAAGATCAACTTTTCGCACACTCATACGTGTTGAGCGATGTGTTTATTTCATTATGTTTTATCATAAGAGCGACAGGGATTTTGTTTGTTTACAAATAATACATGCATTCAATCTATTATTAATATAGGCTGCCCGAAATACGTTTAAATATTTTGATGCAGTTTAATTCTTTGTCATATATATCTATAT
>WYDF02320587.1:0-14453 GCA_009867245.2 Adranes taylori
ATTTATAAAGAGTATAAATTAGAACGATGTTCCAAGATTATTCTAATATTTTTATTCAGACTAAATTCACATTCAGTTATATTTTAAATACCATCTCTTTAGTTGTTATTTAGCTATTTCATAATTATCCTTAAATTGGATATTGAAATATCCAAAATAATTGAAAACGATATGTTAAATATAAAATAGATATGCATTTAATAAAAAGGACCGAAGAAATGAAAATCCTAATTACGGTCAAGTAATTACTATTCTACTGAAAATATGTGTTTATATAATCATTAATAACGACGAATATTTTTTCTTTATTAAGTACCGGCTTAGAATAGAATGTCTTTATAGACTTCGAATAAAGAATAGGGAAAAAATTTAGTCGGCATGCAACAATGAATTTTAATGATCCCTATAGACAAACGAGGAGCAACATGTTATCATTTAGAATTGAATGTTACGAAGGACTATTAAGGATGTACCACGCGTTGCCTTCTTCTGGCTTTAACCCTGCATTTACGAAAAAAAGAAGAAACATCATTTAGTTTAAAATAGCTTTCAAAAAAACTCAGAGCAATCGTATTGACTTCAGCCAGACAAAGGAATGAAAGATAAAAGAGTGTTATCCATACCGCAAACAGGATATATAAAGGTAATGAGCAGAGCAAATAATATAATTATCTTAAATTATATTATAAATCCTGTGTGCGGAATGCTAAGAGGTTTTTATGTTGGGACAGAAGTAAGTGCGAGGGTGGGAGAGAAAATATCGAGTTGTTCAATGTATAAGGGTGTAGGGCATGTGTATAAGGGTGTGAGTGCAAGTTTGTTCAATATGTATGTCCGATTTGGAAGACGTATTAAAGAAAGGGCAATCAAGGAGTGCAAAATTGGGCAATGAGATAATATAGTTATTAGGCTATCCGGATGATATATTTAGTATGAATGGACAGTTGTAGAGAGGAAATGACTGAAATATGAAAGTGTGAATATGTACATGTAGAAAAAGAGACTAGCACTTAATGTGATAAAAGAATAATATGATTTGTAAAGAAGGTCCGAGGGAAAGTAAGAGGTTTGTTTTTAAACTGAAGTGAATGAAAATAGGTTGTGATATATGATGGAGAAGAATGGATCTGGAAAATAGCATGTAAAAGGGATTGCCAAAAAAGCAAATGTGGCCGCGGAGAGAATGAGATGTGTATAGGAAAAGTATTTTGGTAAATAAATCAGAATGAGAATGATGATACTTAACTTATGTGTGATTAATATAATGATGTATGTAAAGAAAGTGTGTTAACAGGATACATCAAAAAAAATATTAGGGCTAGAAAAATCTACGCCAAGTGAAATTAGTTTGCAAGAGATGAATGAATGAGAACAAATGTTGGGCCAGTGCGTTAAGAAATTGGTAACGTATGAAAGAAAAGTGATGTTGAAGGAGTATGAAAGACTAATAAAAAGAGTGTAAGTACAAGAAATAAGAGAGAAATGTAGCTATGTAGGAGGTAATGAATGGCTTAGAGAAAGAAAAAAGGTGTATCAGAGGATACCATGATCAAATAATGTATGGTATGAAAGAATGAAACAAGATGATATAAATGATACGAGAAAAATAAAAATTTGGTATACGGAATGTGGAATTGCAAGAAAGAAATGGAAGAATTAGAGTATGTAACTATAATAGAAAGTATCAGTGGTTGAAGGATAATAGGGGAATGCGAAAATATTTAACATCTGGAATAAGCATTAATGAGAAAAGAATGATAGCAAGGTTTAGATGTGGATGTATGGATAAGGGAAATAAATCTTGGATGAAGGAGTGTGATAGGAAATGCAGAATATGTGAAAGAAAAGAGGAGGGATCGAATAATTGGTCAAAGTCATGTCAGGAGTTGATGTGGGAAATAAATGAAAGGAGGAAAGGGAAGAATTGGAGGCTATATCTAAGGCCGGAGGTAAAGTAAACTCTCATTATGAAAATAATATTGGAAGAGATAAGTAAAAGAAAGAAATACAAAAGAAGGGGGTGAGAAGAAAGTAATATAATGAGGATGAAGTTAAAAGAAAGTGAAAAGAGAGGAAAAATTAAGGTTTCTATTTTTATGCAACTGCTTGTTTTACTTTTCCTTATCACGTTATATTAAATAGCTACGAACAGGGTGTGAAATATTTTAGTTATTAAAATAGAAATGTTAGACTTTTTTCTTTCTTATTGTCTATAGACTATTTTAAATGTATATTATTTATCATATTGCAAATTGTAGTTATAAGTTGCGTACAATTAATTGTTGTTTATATAAAGAATTGTAAATTAATGCGAATAAAGGTTATTGTATTGTATTATAAACAATAACACCAAATAACTTCCTCCTAAATACACAACTGAGTAGGACTGGTTTTCTTAATAAATTTGTCAAAAACTAGAAATATGTTTTTTATACAATGCTGCATTTGTAGAAAAGGCATCTCCTAGACTCTGTAATTGAGCAGTTGTATTTTTTCCTTAATTCCAATGAAATCGATTTGCGTCGATGCGCGCCGCTGAAAGCATCCATTATTTAAAGAAGGAATTAAATATTCAATTCGATAGGAAGTCAAGCAACAGGAAAAACGAGACAAATAGGACTAGACACGACCAAATAAAACGAGACAGACGACATACTATATATATATATATACATATGTATATAAAACATCAGCTTATTTACGCGCTGTCATCGCGGCATCGTTTGATGTTGCGTCAGAAAGTACAAAGTTTTTTTTATTTTTACTTACATATTAATTTTTTAAGAAAAATTAAAGAAAATAGATTAACATTTTATTGTCGTAAATTCAAAGTACATATATTTCAATGTAAATAATTAAAAGGATCCATTGACATTCCACTTAGTTCGTGCGGTTAACTATATCCTTGAAATCCCTACTATTTTCATTACTCGTCAGGCTAACAAACGCGCACACAACACACAAGCAAATGTACCTCAGCCTATAAATGTCAGGCCAAGGAAAGTAATAAAGCAACTAAGCCACAGCTACTAAGTGCATAGAACAAAACCTCTCTAAGTGCAACGACAAGTACTACAAAACGAAAGAAGCATTACCAATTGGCAACTTGAGGAACACTGGCCAATACACCTAGATACAATAGAAGAAAGAATAGACAATCAAGTCAATATCAAATTAAGAAGAACTAACAATATTTTATGAGTTAAGTTTCCAGCATGGAAACTTGATTTTTTAAAAATTTATTTTTAACTATCAAAATTTAATTACAATATTTGATTTGATCGAGATGATTTTACTTGATTTTACTGTCTTTAGAAGGAATAAAGTAGATTCCAAACTCCCCTTGTATAATATAACTTATTTATAAATTATTAAATCCAAAGCAATGTTAAAGATTAAAGATCCAATTGAATTTAAAATGAATATTTAATTTAATACATTATATTTTGGAAATATAAATAATGTTGATTTATATTCCAATTGAAATGAAAAGAAAATATTTAAGATATGTACATGTTGAACCTAGCAATGTGAAACCAGAATTAAAATAATCTTCTAACTAACTTATAATTGAAGACTATAATTGCGCCTGTATACAAGTCAAAGCACAATATGCGTGTGAGACATTTCTAAGTAAAATGTAATTGTTTGAGTTAGTAACGGAAGCAACTGCATTCTGATGTTCAATCGTAATATAATTGTATGATCTTAATTAGAATCGTTAGATGAATTATATTTGAATATATATAAATCAAGTTACTATTTTATATTAGCTTATAATAGACGAGGGGAATGTAACTCATGCAAAGAAACAACATACAAAACAAACTAAAATCAAATAACCCACAAACAAAACTCGAAATTGTCTAAAACTTAGTTTATGCAATAAAATGTAATTTAAAACTCATAGGAAAAACGGGACAAGTAATTAAAACCAGATTTAAAGAGCACATAAACACGAGCTACAAAAAATAAAAGATAACAACTAAGTGCACAAAAGATAAAAACTTTATGTACCTAAACAGTACCTAACGCAGTGCTTCTCAACATGTGTATCGCGGTGTGTCGCAAAATTTTGACAAAATATTGCTAGCTCTGAAATTATTATGAAATTTTGAAATAAAACAAAACACAATGTCCTTATATGATAAATCAACAACAATAACTTTAATAGCCGAGACACCCAACACTCAAGTTTGGAATATTCAAGTTTTGTTGGTTCTCGTTTACATTTTAAGTAAATGAATTTGATGCTTTTCAAAAAAATATACGTATTCAATTTAGCCATGGACAAGTTTGTAGCAAAAAGAATTGAAGATATTACAACTCAACCTTGTCCGACGAATCTCTGATCCCAAATAAACTGAAGCGACATTTGGATAAAAATCATCCAGTCGGGAAAGAGAATACAACAATCGCATTAACAAGTCAAATTCACGAAACTTCCTGAAAAAGGACTGATTGCTAGTTACAAGGCGGCCCAGCAGTTATTACGAAAGCGTAAGCTCAAAAAAGCTCACACCGAAGCTGAATCAATAAGCGCACAAGCACTAGCTATTATTAGCGAATAATGATTCTGCAAATGATCAACAGATACAAGTTCGAAAAGAATTAGGTTCATTTCATCAGAGGTATAAGATCAAATTGGCGACCACTTCAAGATATCTGAAGAATAACTTTGGGAACTTCAAGTTGATGAATTTACAGGCACTAGTTCAAAATCTCAGCTTAGTGAATTCATTCGCTTCATCAAAGACGGAAAATTTGTGAACGAATTCTTACTCTGTAGAAGTTTGTCTTGCATTGCAAAACGCGACGATATTTGCAAGATACTTAACGAGAACGGTTTGCTTTCAGCTTGAGTTGGGAAAATTGTTGGCATTTGCACCGGCGCCAATGCAAGCAAAAACAAAAGATTTGTAACTCTCGCGCGCCAACAAAATCCTAATATCGGCTATGTTCACTGCATAATTCGTAGAGAAAGTCTTGCATACAAGTTATCATAAGTTGGCTTTCGATAACTACGTTGCCTACGATAATGTACGTTGGCTTTCGTACGTTGGCTTCCGAAAGGACGACTTCATAGCAGACTGGTACATCTCAAGAAGTAATTTCTATTGAAACTGAGGATCAAAATATTGGAATCCAACTGCGTAATGACATCTGGGGTTGAAGGTTCAATTTCTCTTCGATTTATTCGATAAACTGAATTCACTGAACTTTAGTCTTCAAGCACCATCCAAGAATATTATCACATTTTCATCGAAGTTGAAGTCGATGAAAATCGATGTTATTGAGAAACTGCCCTTGTGGAAAATCAAAATATCGACAGGACTGCCCTCCAACTGTTAACAAATGTCAAGATAAGAAAAAATCTGCAATAAAATTTTAAACACTCTCGGTGAACTTCAATAGTCTCTTCAACATTGTTTATCCAACAGTTGACATCGACGAATTTGCTTGGGTAATCAATCCGTTTGCGATCAGTGACTAACTTAATTTGATGACCGAAGAGAAGGAGCAGCAGATTGTATTAAGAATTGACAAATTTTATGAAACAACGTTCACAAGAACAAGTTGTGTAGGCTTGGAATTATGAAAGTTTATCCTTTAATCAGTTTGAAAGCAGTTAAAAGTCTGTTGCCATTTTCATCTTCTTGGATCTATGAATTTGGCTTTTCGGCATTAACTGAAATCAAGTTGAATAAACGAGAGATACTCCGTAGGCTTCGATTGTCAACTTTGAACCTCGGATGGAATATGATGTGTTTCCGTAAGCAGACACAGGCATCGCACTGAAGTAGTATGTACAAAATGGAATCTTTTTAATAAAATAAGTTAAAAATATTTTGGTGTATCGCGAAAATTCTCGGATATTGTTAATGTGTTGTTACCCAGGTAACGACACACTAAGGTTGAGAAATACTGGCCTAAAGCCCACTAAAACCTATGGCACAAATATCAAACAAGTATTTAATAATAGCCACTACAAATGTCATACAACGATATCTACAATACAAATAGATAAATTATGGACAATAATAAATTTAATATATAAAAAGCTTTACACAACCTAAACACATCAAGTACACATATAAAATTAAACATAACAGCAACACAATTAACTATATAGTTAAAGAAACCAAGCAATAGTCGTATGTCAATTTATTTAGACAGATATATTTTTAATAATATGTAATAATTATGATAATTGTAATAAATTGTAGTTATTGTAATAATTGTAGTTTCAACTGATAATGGCCAAAAGTCGAAAACGTACTTAATAATTAAGAACAGAATGTATTAATATCAATTAAATACCATTGCGATAAATGTTCATTTCAGTGTCAGGAAATCTAGTAATAAACACTCATTAGTTTCTAACTAATTGTTTATTACCTTAAACCAAATTTTTTGAGTTCATAATCATAAATTTCCGCAAACCCCATTACAATGTTGTAGAGATGGCTTAAAGCGAACTAATTTAGAATGGAACGCATTATCTTCCTTTCACTATATTTAGTTGGTGTAGTGTTCCGGCCACTGTTATTTATTATGTCCTATCTGTCCTGACGTAATGTCCTTCCGTCAGTAATAATCTCGGATAATATCAAATGTTCTAGATGGAACAATAGCCAACATACACATAACTTTATAAGAAATACTAATTACATAATATTAACAACTAAATTCAAAAATTCATTATATAAAAATAAGAATATTATTAAATATATTAAAGATATTTAGACATATATAAAAAATTAGTTATGGATTTTTGAAATTCTTATATACTTAAAATTACTTTGGTTAATTTATTGCGTTAATGATGTACGCTGGTTAATGTTAAGCAAGTTAAACACATGTACGTATCACAACACAGAAGAGCGTCTGGAAGTACTTCTAAATGAAATAAACAAACTTAGATATATAATCGATAAAGTGCGGAAAAGCAGAATCGATATCTATTTATCGATATTATGAAAAAAGAGGTAAGCAATTATAATTTCGTTTTTTTATCCTTTGTTACGGAATTAAAATAAAATTAAAGAATTTAAGCTTATTTCAATTTAATTTAATAACTTATTTACACTTTAATTACACTGAACAATAAGAATGGAAATACAATGCACGGTTTAGTTGTATTACAAATTAATTTAATTAATTTAATAGATTTAAAAAATAATTATTTTCTTCAAATTATTAAAATTATAACCTAAAATCTTAAAATAAAATATCAAATACACGAACCAAATGATACGCTAACTAGAGACTAATTTTAATTATAATCATATCGCGAGAAATAGGTTTATATTGTGAGTACATGATGCAGCTGTGCAATTAAAATAAAGATAACCTATAAATTCTTATTTTATGCATTCAACTAAGTAAGTCATATTCGAGAAGAAATGTGCATGTCTGTAAGTAAAATATATATATGAGCGAAATGCAAATTAATGTAAAAAACACTGTTGTTCCCATAACACGCGGCCGCTGATCTAACTAACGCGATTCCAATTCATATGCAACGCGTTGGTGATATAATTAAGGCATCATTTATCATACCAGTAATCACAACTTTCTTATATCAGGGATAACTCTGTTAGCAGGTCGATTTATAAAACAACCAATAAAGAGAATCAAACAAAATACGACCAATGAATGTACAATACCTGTGTTAATTTGTACTTTTCGAATTATTAAATGAACAGTGTTAAATGGAGGTAAATTGAAAAACATTCTAATTAAAACCAGGGTTATGTCAACAAGTTACAAAGCACATTACCTTAGCTTAGTAACATACAGATTGAATTCCCTTGTCATAATGAGGCCAAGAACAATAAGGAAGGTGAGAGGAAAAACTATTGGATATTAGAAGACTCTTATCCAAACATTTGATACGCTCATGCAACTTGGCTACAACATTAGTATTATTATAATATTATTATTATTATTGTAGGGGACATGATCCTCACCCCAAACACTCGACCTAAAACCAATCAAGCATTATTTTGCGGAATGCGGTTTGTTGTCGTTTAAAACAGTCTCAGATCGTTCATAAACTGTTTGACTGTTTTCGGGTGATTAGCCGTTTCTGCCTTATGATTGCATAATCGACATGTTGGGTTCTCAACCTTACCAATTTTACTCACATGGTAGTTTAGAGGACAATGCCCTGCAATTCAGCCTCTATATATTGAGAGTTCCTCTTTGCTGAGACCGAATATTTTGATGTTTACCTCAGATGTCAGGTCTATAAAGGCCTTTGAATGTTCCTTACCTGAGTCTTCAAATACTGTTCCAGTATTTGGTTCTGGCTTCATATTCCCATTGTCTTAATATCCGCTACCTGTGTTCTTTAGTTAGACCACAAGATGAACCGGGACCTCATAGATTACTCTTTATCCCTTGCCTGGCTAGCCTGCCCGCTATTTCATTGCCCCCCTCAATCCCTGAATGTTTTAGTGCCCACCATAACCTTAACTGGTTGTTTTGCCAGTTCGTTCAGGTGGGTCAGGCAGTCCTACGCCTGAAATGCCTTGATATTAGCCCATTTCTTTCTTTTTTGCATGATTTCTAGGGCATACTTATCAGTGCCTACTATTTCAACCTGTATGATGGATGTGTGTGTATCCAGTGAAATCACTTTACTACACTTAGGGCCATCTCTGGTATGAGATCTCTCGTATCAATGGTAATTACAATGGTTGTTCAAAGCTGAACTTTAGTGGCATGTCATCCCACCTGCAATCGGTGAGTGGTGTCGATCCCGGCTAGCTGAAGATTGTTAAATGTCATGTTTCAGGATGTGTAAGTTAAATGTCATGTTAAATGTCAAGGATGTGTAAGTTTATCAGGTTTCATTCTTGTTGTTCTAGCGATAGCCGTGTCCTAATTAAAGTCTCACTCTTCAGTAGTAGGTGTATGGGAAGTAATCCTATGAGTGCCTCCAATCAATGGGCACTATTTAGTAGATTGGTACAAGTTTGTACGAGAAATTGCTAAAAACACACACCCAAATGCATGTATAGTAGTTTCGTCGTACGCGGATTACTTCCGTAAAAGTCGTCAATTCCGTAAAAGTCATTCGACAGGGAGATAATACAATATTGATTCTTACAACTTCCAACGGATCAAAAATGCTTTTTTATTGGTTCGGTACCTCTACACTTCTTAAAAATTTAAGCAAAAACTTTTGCTCAAGCCAACGCCGTTCTAATCGTCAATTACCCAGATGTAACTGACCGCTCACGACACTCTAGAAATATATTCATACCAGATAATTTCATATAAAAAATCTGCACCATCCTAATGTCAAGGAGACGCAATTTGATCTAAATAGCATTGTAATAAATATTCAAATATTCTATATTCATTATACAATCATTATACGTATCAGTAAATCCTACATCTTCGCAACGTATCTATAAATAATTCATCTTCAACAATGCATGATCTATTTTCGACGACGTATTATTTTTTCCGTTGTTCAACCTTGCTTCAATTATTTAATTCAGTCAGCACCAACAACCATAATCTCGAATCTGATTGTGAAAAAAGGGAAGCTTCACTTATGAACCGTCCTCTGTCCTTATGATCGAAGAAGAATGAACAATATATAATCAAATCATATGTAGTTCGTCACTCTCGTATTGCTTTTTCCTTTTAATGGAAGAAAATGGAACAGTCTAACAAATTTTGAATTATAATTAACTTCTCTATCATTGTCTATCAATTAAGGTCGGTGTCGAGTCAATCTACGTATTATAAATATTTGCAACAAGAAACATCATTTTGTTACTCCGTTATTGCGAATATATCTGTGTTATCTATAGACGTATTGGTTGGTATATAATTCATGTTAATAGAGAACAGCACATTTCTTGAGAACGATTACAAAATAGAAATGTTACGCATGAAGTATAATAATTGTGAGGGCTTCAGTTTTGAAGAACTTAATGTATTTATAATTTATTGTTAAACGTTCTAAAGCTATTTTTCATAATGATTAAAACACTAGGTATAATGAAATATATTGCCATCATCTGAGCAGCTAGCTCACTTCGGTAAAATAAGGAGCTGATGATCTCATCATTTTCTAAGAAAAAAAAAATACATAGTGCTAAGAACAGATTGAACCGTTAGAATAGGATGATTCTATTAGCTACAATATTTATCGCAAGCAAAATATATCTTAACTCATGTAATAAAACATAGTAGCTTTGGCCCAACGGCGTTGAGCGTTGAGACAAGATATAACGATAATTTCAACGCATTTAGCGGGAATATAGACGACAATATACGTTCAAGGGAAAGCATCAGCACAAAGTTTCCCTTATCCCTACATCAAGATATTGTCCAACGGTCGACGTCTATAATAAGCTGACCACTTGTTCTCATAGACGTTTCTACTACACTCAACATATAGCCCTGCGGACGTAACTGTTTAGTTACGAAACATTGTAATATGATTTTCGGCTTGTACGTTTTCTAATTTATTTCTTTATACGAGTATTTTTTACAAAATTATTAAAAATGAAATTTTGCAAAAGAAGTGCTGTTATGTAAATTGTAGCAAATATATATAATTCTGCACAAGTTTAAAATATTTACCAAGTTAATAATAGATTATTGAATAATAGAATTATTTTAATTTGGAAGGTTTTTGCAAGTACTTGGAGCTAAAATTGAAAGAGGTAAAGACATAGTACTCCACCTCCAAAATGTTATATTTAGTTCGCAAGTGGATCTTGATAAGAAGTTGTGACTATCCAGTTTCTGGCCCACTATTCGCCCACTTTCAAGCTGAATATAATTATTAACGATAGGAAGTAAGAATTGATAAACATGGTGAAATATTACCTCAACCTTATAACGCCTAACATTTTCAACGCCTAACAAATTTTGAGAGAATTTTGTTTTGTTTTCATCCCTTATTTTCATAGTTATCAATATGTGACAGACGCCCACTCGCGACGTTGCTAACGGTGAGCCTTAGAGACTGTCACCGATGGTACAAAACAAATATCTTATTAATTACAGAATATAAGAGCTTTCGGAAATATGAATCCTCGGGCGCCAAGTCAGTTTAACGTAACACCGGACGCTGGAACCTGATCTTGTTATTCCTCCGGTCCTCATTGGCTTCATGAGAGCACGGGTAGCTTCGAGTCTTATGAGTAATTTTGTGGACAGCTGAAATAAATTTACTACTAAATAGTAAAACAGCATTAACAATTTAACAAAATCGGTCTATTGGTCAAACAAAATGAGAAATATAAATGCATAATTTAAGTGTCAATAAATTAATAAATAAATGTCAAATTAAATGTCGCAACAATGGCGGTTAGCAAATAACTAAGTTTCATATCCACCACTTCTCAGCACTTTTTCAATTGCACTAATTTCATTGGAAACACTCATATCATCATATCAGTAGTATCTAAGTAATACTAGACCATCAGCTAATTCATTAACATCATTCTAATAGAAAATATCTAGTTGTTCATGGACAATATTCATGTCACTAACATCTCCAAGAACATGATGTATTAGTGAGCGAACATTCAATTCATTACCGACATTTTAATGATTAGTACCCATCTGTTCACGATCAAGAATCATATCACCATAATATCCAGGTACATGATGTATTGCTGAATTAACATACAATTCACTACCAACATTCCAATGATTACTGCGCATCTGTCGACAACCAAATTTCATATACCAAAAAGCAACGAGATATTCGTGAGACCAGTACCATCAAAAGATTCAAGTTTTTTTAGCGTCTTAATTCTTTTTGTAATTAAGACGCTCTAAAATTGTTTCTGGTGTAACTCCGTTTGCTAATTCGCTTATATAGACGTTTGTGGCGGCATCATTAATGTTTTCAGTTTCATCATCGTGATCGGCATCATATTTAAACTCAGACTTTGATGATTCTCCTTCTTTGTCACAACAACAATGAAGCGAATAGCATCATTGTTAGCAACAACATTAGTATCAGATTCAGTATCATTTGAGTTACTTACAGCATTATTAATAGCTACATCATCGTTTATGTTATATTCATTTCCAGCATAATAATTTCTTACCGCCGATTGATATTTATTATTTATCCAAAAGTGATTTAACGATAGTTATATATTTAACAGATCGATTTCCCTGTATTTCCATGCGCTTCTACACAAGTCTATTATAGTACCGATTCTATTATAAACAAATCCATATTTAAGCGGTAAATAATAATTATAAAACGCACCAAACCAATGGACGGCAATAGGCAATAATAATTATAAAACAAAATAAAAGCGGTGTGGTAATAATAATAATAACAAAATACTAAAAATGCGGAAAGCATGTACAAAAAGTTAACAATTACAACGGGAGGGCAGAGGTAAATCTAAATATCATGTTACAGACGGTGGGTACGAATAACTGGAGAGACAGGTATTCTAGGAAAATACTATAGGCGCGAAATAAAATGTGGCACACTGCTATTACTGTTGCTGAGCGACTACAACTAACCGTGCGACGCACCAGTTAGAAGTGTACACCCTAGTTGTATAGGAAATAGGTGAATGGAAGGGTAGGAAGAGAAACAAAGTTATTAATGCAGATATTAATGCAGATATATCAAACAGTATATGGTATAGAAAGTCGCTCACTCAATGTGTTACTATCTCGGCGACAGTCGCTGGTTGTTGCATCGCTCAGTGTCTCGACTTGACTGCCTTGGCTGGTCGCTCTGCTCATGTTGGCTGCTGCTACCGGGCGGCTTTCTTCGAGTTTTCGGAATCAGGAACAAAATTATTATGCTAAAATTTTCGCTCTCACTCAACTTTTGCTCTGTTATACGGGTCTAGTGAGGCCATCACACGCTTTTTATTATGTGACACGTTCTCTTCACAGAATCCTATGTAAATCTCTACCCTATTAACCCTACCCTAAGTGATGACGCAACATACAATTCCATTCCTAGCGGCATTCCCACGGGTTACAATAGAACACAGCGGTGGCAGTAGTAGCGACCAGCAATAATGCGGTGTATTACAGTGTAGCAGCGAATGGCGCCAGCCAACTTAGCAATATTTCCACACACACATAAATTTAGCGTGCATAATTCGTCATACATATTATAATATATAGCGATAGTAAAGTTAGCGACAGTACATCTCTCTAATTCATGTTACATATGGTAAGCATTGCGCGAAGCGCAAACTCGTTCGTGGGTTTTCAATATTTACAAATAATAAATCCATTCAAGTTCATTATTAATTTAGGGTTTCCGATCCTTATTTATTTAATCGATTTCATTTATGTCTCGTAACATTGTTTATTACAAATATATAAAAACTATTTTCACTACCCGTACTTGAGTATTTTCAACTAGAACAGTCACTTCTTGATGCAACGCTCTTTTCATTAAGTCGTTATCCTTGATGAATGGGATGCCAGGTGAACGATTGATTCTAACGCTCCACAAGCAAAATTGTTTTCTTCGCTAAATTTGTCTTTAAAGGTATCTCCTGATACGAGTTCAATTTTTTTCAGATTGTATGAAAAAATCTGCTGCTAATGCAGCTCTTGTCATCGCAAAACTCTTTGTATCCCCACTTGTGTGAATTGCTAGGAACATATATTCTTAAGCTCGTTGTACCTTGGAAAGGAACAATTTATTCATTCATGCAAAGCCTTTAAACCATTGTAATTTGTAGAAATTTTTTAATCGTTTCTCATTTGGTAATCGAATTTTTCAATTGTCATTGAAGTGAATATCAACTTTGTATCTTCGCATATATCTCTATTTATTACTTCCAATACAATAGACCAGTTTAATTTATTTTTCCAATATAGACGTGTATTTGAGAGAGTCATCATTGGAATAGAAAGCAGTGTATCCAAAAGTTGCTCAAGCTTCTGAATGCAAGACTTTTATTGAGATTTCATAAACAATGGATTGCATAAACATTTGGTTGATCAACAAAGTAATGATATCTTCCGAGAAATATGTCGAAAATTTGCTACAGGACGTTTTTCCGTCCCAGAAGAATCTGTTTTTCCTAACCTTTCGGATATAGATCTAGTTGTACTATCTCCTAAAATGTGCCGCCAAAGAGGAGTTTCTCTTCAATTTCTTGATGTAGACGGTTTCAAACTTGTAGTAATTGGAACTGATTCTTCAAGTTCTAAAACAGAAGTTGATCATTTAAGCACTTACTAATATTATCATTATTAACTACAAAGTCTTTCTATTCTTCTAAATCGGAATTATCTGGTGAATATTCACTTCCTACCTTATAAATAAGTACTATTATCAATATAATTCCATTTTCAATGTGATGAAAGTTTTATACTATAAAATTTAAAGTTTTAAATATTATGCATGATTATATTACCCCTTTCATCCATATTAGCCTGGTTCCTTTTAGACTTAACGCAACTGATCACTT